>JAIUZE010015858.1:0-10831 GCA_022085475.1 Heliosperma pusillum | reverse complement strand
TACATTAAAACGGTCCTAATCTAAACCTGGCCAGATTTCTCGGAATCACATTTTCAGATTCGACATGCGATAACGTTTCGCATCCAAGACTCGGTCTTACAATATATATGCCGAGTACCCCAAATTCGGTAGATCAATTCACGAAAGAGGCGGAAAAGAGCTCAAGCCTCATAACAAGCGGTACGCTACATGCAAATAACCCCACCTCGCAAGTACACAACATTTGACGGCCGGGTCGATAAACGCATAGCGTTCAACTCCCAACAACGTCGTCGTATGCCCACTAACACATGCATTTAAGCAGTAGGATACCTCTCCGTTCCGACATTCCAGCCTTACGAACGGGAAGGTAGCAAAGGGAATGAGAGTACAAAGCACAAGACAAAATAGTGCTCAAACCGTAACATTTGTAAAAACCGACTCAAAGTGGGACATAGCAAAAACCGTCACAAAACATGTGATACAAGCGAATGAAATATCATATATCCAAAACATGCATATTATAAGTCACTACGTAAAATTTTACGATAAACGGATCATGCGAGCTATTATAAATTACGAGTTTTAGAAATTATAGGAAAAATATACAGTCGTGTTCCAGGCCGGGCAGGGGACCGGTGGCCGGTGGGCCGGCACAGAACACAAGGCAAAATCCCAAAATCATAGAAAAACAGAGAAAGTGGTCCAGGCCGGTCAGTGGACCGGCGGCCGGTCGACCGGCACAGAGCCCCTCTTCATACAAATCCTAAATTTCCAAAGGTGTTACTGATGTGTTCCCAGCCGGTTGGCAGACCGGCAGCCGGTCGACCGGCCAGGAGCACCAGTTCACCCGTGAGCCTTGCTCACTTAACCAATTCAATCCAATTCTCATATATACTTCTAATAATCATCAACAATCAATATATATCATCAACATTCATCATATAACATCATCCATTAATCATAGCATGATTCCTAATCTTCCTAATCGTATTCTAATACGATTTCTAGCATATAAAGCAAGTAAAACACGTAAATGATACCGAGTAACCCTTCACCGTTACCTTTTAGCGACTTCACTAAACGTCAAGCTCCTCTTCAATAAGGTAATAGTCTTTGTCGGGATCTTGGAGGTCACCACCTACAAATAGATCGTAAAAAGATGAAAAAGTTCATCTTGAGAAAGACGGAAAGCTTGAAAAGCGAGAAAGACGATACTTTTAATATCAATACGGATAGAGGAAGGTTAGGGAAGAAGAATAAGACAAACTTACGTAAATTCTATCAAGTAACGAAGAAGTTACGACAGTTCTAAGATCGATATCAAAGAGGGAAAGATGAGATTTCTTAGAGAGGAAGAAATGTGTTTGATTTTGTGTTGAATGAAATATTAGGTTAAGGTGTAGTGTGAGTTGTGTAGGAGAAAAGTCAACGGAAGTCAAATACGGTTTCCAAAGTCAAGGAAAGTCAAACTCGACTCAAAAGTCAAGAAAAGTCAAGAAAAGTCAAACTCGACTTAAGACGGGATTTTCATGAAATCTCGCAGAAATTCCAAATACGAACTCGGAAATTCTAAATTCGACTCGAAACATAAAAAGCTAATTTAAAACTTAAAATTGCTGAAAAGGTTTCGTAAAATATTTCTACTAGAAAAATAGGGTACATTTCCGGGTGTTACATTACCAAATTGTGCAACAATGAACATGCAAGTACAATACGACTATGTGACTGTAAACTAAACCATGAAGGACTTATAAGTATTCTCCATCTTCCCTTGAGTAACCCAAAGCATCGTTCAATCACGTTTCTAGCTTGTGCATGTCTTAAGTTGAAATATTCCTCAGCAGTTTGTGGTTGATGAGGACCACTATTCCACTCTTTAAGATGATAAAGGTGACCTCTATATGGTGCTAGAAATTCATCTCCATTAGTATAGCCACCATCACATAAGTAATAACAACCTTAAGACATTAAAAAAAAACACTACTTTATTATGTGATCACTAATTTAAGTTGGAGTTAACAAAGCTTGTTTTGATAATTGAATTACCTTTTAATTTGACACTTTTAAACCAGTTGGCTTAGAAATAGCATCTCGAATAATACGACCATCATGTGCCGATCCCTCCCAACCAAGTAAGACATATATAAATTCCATCTCAGGAGAACATACTCCTAGTACATTCATTGTAAGGTTACCTTTTCTCGTCCGATATTTAGACCGATCCAAGCACGGTACATTTACACTAATCATTGTACCATCGAGTGCACCTAAACAATTCTACATGAGAATAACATTTTATTTCAAATGAGGTTAAATATCTACTGCTGTTAAACAACAAGAGATTAATTATGGTACCTTGAAATATTTCCACTTATCATCCTCGCAATCTTCAATTATGGGTGTAGGTTTCTTAAGCAACACAACATGTAGTTTCAATATTGCCATTAAACAAGCATGAAATTGTCTACTAACACTTTCACCACTTCTATAAAAAATGTGCACCTATCATACTATTTTTTTTTATGGTGTGCCAAGGTGTATAAGAAACCTGCAACAATTTCTTCCAAACACATGTTTTTTGTTCCTGTTAAACCGCCTACATCTCTAATCATTTATATAAGTACACCAAATGTTTCACGATTTATTCGAAGAAAGTTTCTACACATAGTGTCACTTTCCCTAATCATTCTATTCAAGTTATACGATGTTCGTTTTCTTCTAGTTCGTTTATCTAATGTTAAATATTGAGAGTCGTAAATGCTCTTCCTAATGGTGTACCGCATCAAATGTAGCAATATAACACAATTAATTATGATAATAACATGTCGTATAAAGTCCAACTATTTCCTCCTTCTCAAAGAAAGACCATTACGATCCATTTCTGTATAAAAAAGATGAACAATACCATATCATTTGTCTAGTATTGTATGTACCCACAACTATATTATTTATAAAACAACCCATTATGTAACAATTAGACAACTAGAAGCAATTAATTATGATAATACATTGCCAAACAATTGATAATACATTACCAACTTTCTTTTTGTTAATGATATGTTTAGGACCTAAGCCATGTCCATTCCTTTTCCCACCTTTTTCAGAAACAACAACATTCACTGCAGGGGTAGGTGATGAGCCTGTGGGATGAATTTGATGATTTTGCATAAACAATTCATAATTTTGTTCAACAACCAATATACAAGAGATAGGCTCATAATACTTTTAAAATCGACGCTCTCGATATTGTTGTTGTAATACGATATTAAGGTTGAAAATGTTTTCTCTAAAAGGTCAGATTCAGTAACCGTTTCTCCGCGTAATTTCAAACAAGAAACAATCTGAAAGAGTGTTGAGTTATATTCACTAACACTGTTAAAATCTTGTAAGCGGAGGTGTATCCATTTGTACCTTATAATCTACTATATACTAATCCTGAAACATTTAGAGTCTTCCTATTGGCTGCTGGATTTCAGGATTAGTGGGCCCCACATCAAAACAAAAACTTTAATTACCCTCTCTCCTCTTCTTTTTTTCTGATTTATTTAGACTATGTTCTTCGATTGTTTTTGGACTTTGCATTAGTTTATTAATTATCGACTTTGCATTAGTTTTTCTGAAAAAAATAATGACTTTGCATTAATTTTTCTGAAAAAAAATAATGAAAAAAATAATGGAATTAATTATTAATATCGACTTTGCATTAGTTTTTCTGATTTATTAATAATCTACCGATGAAACACAAACCATTAAATCTATCTTATTCTTCAGGAATATGTTAGCTACTAAATTTAACTATAATCTCACAATAATAATTATAATGGAACATAAAAAAATGATTTTCTCAACAAAAAAAACTGAACAGCTGGAATTTCGGCCAAAAAAAAAATACTGATGAATCTTTTCAAACTTAATTGATTTTTTTTCAAAGCACCATAATAATTATATAATTATTAACAAAACATAACAAATAGTACAATAGATCATATAACGAAAAATATATTTACATAAAAAAAGTTTAATTAAAAAAATATGCAATTGAAATACATCCAAGTTCATATTAAAAAAATCCATATGTAAGCTTCGGATTATACTTGCATAAATTTTTTCAGATTATATCACTCTAATACTTACATGAAATCCATTAAATTCGCATATAGAGGGTCTTATAGAGAACATATATTGATGCAAATTGAAGATGTGAGGAAAATTAAAGGGAGATTTTTCTTTTATTATGGCCAATACATATTTTGGGCATTTAGGATGTAAATAGAGTATGAGGGAGTCAGGTGAGAAGGACTGATGAGAGGGGCAAAATATGTGACTGAGGTGAGACGTTTAGGGTATAGGAAATTAGGAAGGGAAAAATGAAGAAGAGAAATTGATAGAGGGGGTCGGCGGATGGGAGATCAAATTTTAGGGTTTTATCTTAAATTTATATTTTTGGGTTGATATTTTAATTGAGATTCATAAGACCTTTTGGGTTGGGTTTTGTTGTATACTAATTTTTTTTCTAATATAAAATCAAATATCAAATATTTATTGGAGGCCAAATCTATCTCCAAATTTGGGTTAATTCTTTTTAAACATAATGTAATTGAGATATTTTTCTTTTAATGTGAGTAAGATAAATGTTAGTTACTTGGACATGACAAAAATAAATTTGTCAATGTTATAAATTAATAAGTTATTAAACATATACTAAATGTTAAATAATAAAAAATAAAAAAAATTTGTTTTCGGTCTAAGTTTTACTTCCTCCATCTCAGTCATTTATTTACCTTTACTTTTCACTAATATAATTTATTAAAGTAAATAAAATTTGAATTCATTGATTTTTATTTGTACATTGAAAATTCCGTTACAAAAATATCACATTCTATTAGTTTGTTCATTTAAGACATGAAAGTTATCTATATCATAAACTAGATTTAATGCCCGTGTGATTGCACGGGTCGACATTAATGTCATTTTCTTAAGTTTTTTTACAACAATTAACTTATAGAAATAAGTTTGTCCTTTTTAACTTTTACGAAATAACTATTAAGTACTTAATTATGAATTTGACCCTTAACTTATAATATTGATTTAAGTAAAATCTTAATTCTTTCTTACGGTTATCTTAGACTATAAACATTATAACATAATCTTTAAATAATACTCGTGCAATTTTGCACGGGCTTAAAACTAATAAATAGAAAAGTGAAAAATGACATAAACTACCAAAAAAATGATAACAAGTAAAAACAAAAAATATTAATGCAGAAGTATTTACTTGAACTAAACAAAATCTGACAAAAGCAGAAGTATTTACTTGAAAAAAAAACGAAAAATATTAATGCAAAAGTAAAAACGAAAAATATTAATTCAAATTTTCCCAAATTTTGTCTTATAATACTGTATTATTACAAACGCAATAAACCAGAGTATAGATTTAACATTTGAATAAGAGGACCAATTCACTATATTTTGACCAATTTATATTGTCACAGACTCACGAAATTGAACACTTAATGACACACAATTTATATACACATGTATCTTAGGATAACAACGACTATTATGATCCGTGCATTTTTTGCACGGGTGTAAAACTAGTTATAAGGTAAAGATAGATCATTTTTATATATGTCCAAAAGGTAGGAATATCAACAATAAATTAATTCATTAAGATAAACCAAAAAAAACACACATGATGTCACTAACAATGAAAAGCATTGTCATAAAAATAAAGAAAATTCATAGGTTTATGAGCACTTAGGGAATAGGGATAGACAAACAATTGTTAATACGTATTCCATCTATGAAGGTGGGCATGTTAACAGATAATTAGGTAAAACTTTATGTAATATTAGTGAGAAAAATTACCGCTCAAGAGTTACGTCTTGATAATGTGTTATGAAAGTGAAAGAGGGAAATGTGAATTCGTATTAATTGTGTGTCTGACAACATACAATGAGTCATCTATATATACAAGGCTAGATACTAGGGCATGAAGATACATATAGGTTAAAGAAATATTTACCCTATATTTTATATATATTTCCTAACTGTTGAACCATGTTTGTTGATGATGACAAGTCCGTGCTACTTGGTTTTTAACGTGTTTGATTGGTTTGTGCATGCCTAGATATGTTATTCACATAATGCAAAAGTTGGAATGAAGCTTGATGATAATTGAAGATTAGTTTTAGTCAATTGTCATGTGTCTAGTTGGTGTAAAGATGATGATCTTGAGTATAACTCGATTTGGCTATTTTAAACAGTCTCACAGACTGTTTAAATCGGGTCTGTTCAGCAGAGAAAAACGCTGAATGTTTTTCAAAGATATTTCGTGAGATTTGGAAAAGATTTCTTAAAGCAATTTTTCTTTGAACGAAATTTTATGATAAGATAATCCTATTTCAGTTGGAAAATATTATTTTGAAAGATTAAATATTTGGAAGATTATTTTATTCAAGATTTGGAAAATATATCTTTTGGAAAATATTTTATCTTTTATAATATGCTTTCCTTATCTTGTCAAACTCTCCTAATATTATTTCTATATATTTGAGAGTCCATATCAGAATTAAACAACTCACCAATTTGTGCTGAAACGTTAATTTGCAAAAAGAATTAAGCTTTGATTTTATTTTCCAAAAAACTCTTTTTGCAAAACCTTTGTGAGTTGTGTCTATCTTTTCGAGTTGCTCTTGATCATCTATCTTCTAAGGATATTGTTCTCCATTGTTCAAAGTTGTGAACCATATAAGGAGACAAAAGATTTGTAATTTTCAGATTTGTGAGTGAGAGATTTATTGGGGTACGGGGTTGTACTCGAGTCGCACGATCGGGTTGATCGTGGGGGTCTTCTTTGTAATCGGGTTGATTTATAAGGAAGATATTAATAAGAGAGATAGTGGACGTAGACCTTTAGAGAGTAGGTCGAACTACTTAAAAATCGATGCGTTCTTATTGTTGTTTGATCGTTATATTGTTTTCTTATATTTCGATTCATTCACGAATCTGTTCGAATCAGTACTGCACAATCTTCATTGTTTAAACAGTGCGCTGAACTGTTTAATTTGCCTGAGTGCTGATTCGTAACAGATAAATTTCGAGTTGTTTGTTTAAAGTTTTAAAAGGTACTTAATTCACCCCCTCCCCCTCTTAAGTATTGGATCCATAAACTCAACACTAACATAATTATTTTATTACATTAATAACTTATTCTTATAGTTATAAGGGGATGAGAGGGATCGAACTCGTGACTCATTATCATTCGTCTACCTCAAAATCTCAAACTATAGCTGGTCAAATATGATGGTCATTCCGGCCCGTTTGCGACCCGCTCTCACCCTCACCCGTATTAGGCCCGCCTTGGGCCGGTTTTGGGTCCACCTCATCGACGCCCAATCCAACACAACTCAACCCCTTACCTGAAGCCGGTTTCAGGTCCAACTAGTCTAACTCATCCCGGCCCAAATGTTTGACGAGTCTTGATATTTGATGGACCGGAAGGACAAATTCCAATTGAACATTGGTGAGGTGAATGAATCTCGAAAGTTCTGGCTTGTTCCCCAAGACAAGAGGGAATGCTAATAGCCCTCTCAAGAAACACCGCATGAACTCTCCAAACACAAATACTACTCCGTATACTTGATTCATATTTGATTGAGGTGCTTCAAAGCATATAACCAACCTTACGCTTATTTCTGCAAAAGCTTTCATCATTTAATTACATGTCCTCCCGTTCTCCTACGCGCCTGCACAATTCCTCCGACATGGTAATTCGTCTTTCCCCTTTTTTTTACTGTTACGCTTTTTCTTTTCGCTATTGATTTCTGCATAAAAAACTAGGCTTGAAATTTTACGGCACCATTGATAAAGAAAGGTTAAAAGGGTATATAAATTCCGTTGTTTGTTTAGCAAATAGGGTTTGGAAGGATTAGTCTGCTAGATTAATAATTCAATTTCTGCAAAATACAAAATCATTTCGACGGAAATTTTCATTCTTGTAGCCTTTTAGGGTTGATATCGTTGGTGATACAATCCGAGGATAGTCTCTCTGTCGCAATCATTTGTTTACCTTCGATTAAAATTAATTCCGTAAAGAAAGATTGATGTATACTTGCATATCTAAGTAATCGTAAATGGCTGACTTAAAGTTTTTACCTGTATGGATGTAATTGATTGAGCTCGATGAGCTGATGTTAATTTGTACAACAAAATTGTTAGCCCTAAACACGTAGCAAAATTCTTAATTGTCATGGTTGTAAACTGGGTGTAAATGTGTGTTCCCTCTCAACAGGCGGCACCACTGGTAGCAGGACTTTGTATAGCAGCAACTGCTTTAGCGGGTAGATATGGAATTCAAGCTTGGCAGGCATTCAAGGCACGCCCTCCTGCGTCAAGGCTGCGCAGATTTTATGATGGTGGCTTCCAGCCTACCATGACAAGACGTGAAGCAGCTCTAATACTTGGTGTCAGGTAATTTGCTGATTGTTGCTAGTCCTGATCTTAGGGTTTAATACTTGAATGATTCGAGAATTTTGGAGCTAGTCCTGTGTCATTCTTCAATCGTTTATGCTGTGTTTGTTTGTGTATTGGGGTGTTAAACCTGGTGGCTCTGAGTAATATGACCTCACCGAATATATATGATGCTAAGTAATATGGGGTGGTTGAAGAGCTGTCTCCTCAGTAGTCAGCTATGTTACTCCGACTCGTGATTCCCCCAATGTACCCGTGTCTGACACTCGACACTCGGACAAGGGTATGACACTTTGACACCTCATTTTAAGCAAAATATGCATATTCTAAATGAGCCTGATCAACATAGATAGTCAGTACTTGGATAATCTTGGCGTAAATTTTGTAAAAAGAGTCCCTCTATTCCATCTACATTGTCCATTTGACTTTAGAAGACAAATAGTTTCTCATAAATATACAATAGGTACTAAAAAAAGGGCAGCCCAGTGCATGATGGTGTCCTCGCATGGGTCTGGAGAAGAGTCCCACCATAAGTGTTTAATAGGGGCAAACCTCCTTTGCCGTGAAAATAATCAAACATGACAAATACCTCGAATAATCAAAATGCTTTAAGAGATGTACTTTTCTTCAAGGCTTGGGAACGAGGTGTTCTATATTCATGGTTAATAAAGAGTTGCAAGGATACGCAGAGCAACAAATCAGTCAAGTTTTAATGTTTTATCACGAAAATGAGTCTATACAAAATTGTAGCAGTGTTCAGGATTGGACATTTATTATGGGGTTGTGCTAATGTCTGTGATATGGTGATTTTTTTCATGCAAATCAGTATTTCTGTTAGCGAGGAGCACCTAAATCACCGAACTATTTAGGCGTCGGTCTGCAACATTTGAACAATACATTTGTTGTATTTACTGGAATTATAGTCAAGGCCCCAACAAGACAATGTCAAGAACTTGCAGCAAAGAATGTGTCAAATTGTAACGGCCTCCTGAGACCTAAATAACGGAAAAAAAAAAGTTGGCAGAATTTAGATGAGACTTAGCCGGAAATCATGGAGAAAAAACGCTATTAATTGCATTGGTGTGTATTTGCCTACTGGTAGTTTCAGCTCATTTCCTTTATTCTGTATCTGATGTGTTCAAGAAGCAAAGCAATTTAGTATTTGTGATGCTCAACTTTTCTAATGTGTCTCAATTTGTGAGTCAGATTATATGAAGCGGAAATGTGTGTTCTCCGTTACCCTCATGGCAACTTGATCGACTCTTTATCCGAAAGCTATTGTGTATAGTGTATATGATGTGTCTTTGTGAGAACATTGCTATTGTGTATAGTATTGTCCATGTTACCATCTGCAATAACACAGAATTACTGGCATAAATAGCAATATTTTAATTGATCATATCTGGTATGCATGGTATAAAAATGCGGTATCATGATATTACACATGTAATATGATAGGTAGTGGTCAATGCAACCGCAATTCAAAATTGTCACTAAATGCCTTGCATGTTCGTTTGGTCTTACAACCTGAAATTGTGCTAATTTTTTTCATCATTCACCAACACACTTAGTGCCCAGTATTTTACTCTCGTCATTATAGGGTTTTGACCATCAAATTCAACTGAAATTGACAGGGAAAGTACAGCCGTGGAAAAGATAAAGGAAGCACATAGAAAGGTAATGATAGCAAACCATCCGGATGCCGGAGGTAGCCATTACCTGGCTTCGAAAATAAATGAAGCTAAAGATATCATGATGGGTAAGCCCAAGAACACTGGTTCTGCATTTTAATTCGCGTGGCTCCGTTTCTTTCCGCGGGTTCAAATTTTAGAAGACTGCCTAACTTATGTCATTCCGACTGATATACTCAAGTCGAGGTCCATGATTGAGAGAGCATTATTCTAGCGGTGATTTGTATTTGTACAAGGCTTTATACTAGTTGATTGAGCAACTGATGTACAACCATTCATTTAAGATTTTATAGCTGATTCAATTGTTACAGAAGTACGTACTTACATCTTATAATGGTTCTGGCATGGTTGGTTCGTGCACTGTGTACTTCCGTTTTCGGTTGGTTTATCTATTTGTCGCGATGATTGCTCTAATTGAAGCAATAAATGAGAGAGCTTGACATTAGTATATTCTCCTCACCTATAGTGTAAACCTGTTACAAAGTCACCGAAAGTTTTCACGGTTTCAATAGGCCCCTCTTTCTGACGAAGAATCATATGGTGAACAGAAATAAATTGTACAGGAGGATAAATTTTTGAAACGTCATTGCAGGAGGATAAATTGTCAAAGTTCATGGTGCGAAGAAACTGTAATAGAACAATTGAATTGAAAAAAACAACCCATCATAAAGTTGAAATAACTCTTA
>JAIUZE010015857.1:0-12925 GCA_022085475.1 Heliosperma pusillum | reverse complement strand
ACATTCTCAATCATATCAAGAATGTGTGGGCTAACCGCTTGGCCCTTCTGGAGTTTCGCCTCAAAAAAGCGACAGGTATGCTCATAGCTAACGATCCTCGGAGCTTTCGAGAACTCGTTAGAGAGCGTGGTGAAAATCTTATTCGCACCATGGGCAATGAATCGCCTTTGCCAATTTGATTCCATTGAAAAGATGAGTACGTTCTTTATCGCACCCGCCTCCATCATGAAATCACTATAAGCAAGTGATTCATTGGCTCCTGCATTGGGGCCTGGGTTGGGCGGTAGTGGCTCAGTCAAGTACTTGAGCTTACCGTCAACAATGGCAGCATTCCGTAATGCCGCCTCCCAGTCCGCAAAGTTGGACCCGTTATTCTTCAGTCGCGTTGACTGATTCATATTGTCCATGAAAATCTTAAGCCAGGACTCACGTCCAAGCGTGGCACTTGGCATTGGGTCATCAGTATGGCCAGCCATTTGTTATTAGCAGTTATATCTGTATATAACGAATTCAAAAACTGTGAAAAATAAAATAAATATGATAAGTATTCATCGTTTTAAATTTTGAGTCTAATGAAAAAACTGTTTAATGCGATGACTCGTGCATTTATACAATTGACCTCCCTCAAGAATTATATAAATGATCCCAAGACTCAATTTCTGTAAATTGTAAGCCAACCTCTTGGCTAATTCTACTTTTAGAATTCCTGGTCGATAAATTTCTGTAAATTCTATCTTTAGTCCATCATAATCACGAGATATTACTCGTACTCTAATGTTGAGATAAAAATAGGTCAACACTCACTACTTACCCAACGTAGAAGGGGTCATATTATGACTTCCGACGAAGAAGGGGTTCATAGTAGTTTTCCCTATAAAGACTAGTCTCAATTTTATTTATAGGGAAAGGTCCCATCATCTTAACTTTAATTCATTTTAAGTGAACGAATGTCTAGCAACTCGAGAATGATTTAAACTAAGGTGATGGCCCTAAAAGCGAGTGACATCTGTATGTCCATGATTAAAATATTCAACTTGTATGAATCATTTTTCATGCATTTTTAGGTGGTTTGGTTTAGGCGGAATATGATGCAATTATCTATCATGTGAGTAAAGCAACGTGAATGGAAAAATAAAACGCAAAATAAAACACCTAGTGTGGCCTAACTACCAAAACAAAATACAAGTTGGAATCCACCCTTGGCCTCGAGAAGCTTGTCTTGATGTTCCATCTTGGTCCATATAGTGGGAGTGAGCCAACCGATCTCCATCTTGAATCTTCTCAAAATACATTTTAAAAATTACAAATGTAAACCTATTTACATTCTAATTCAAAATGATTCCAAAAAATTAAAATTACATAGAGGAGATACGAGATCTCAAAATACAACCAAGACTATGTTGCCATCATTACGAAAACATAATCTACTAAGGCCACACTAGTAAATTACAACTGATTGTACAAAAATGCGTAAAATTAAACCATTTAACCAACATTCAACATAATAAAAAGATCAACTAAAAATTAATCATACAAAACATAATGCATAAATTATGTTGATTAATTATCCAAACCACCATTAAATCATGTGACGATTCCGTAATTCATCACGAGATTTCAATCAAAATCAAATGAAATTCATAATCAATATGAATTACAACAACATTATTTTAAACCTTTTTAAAATAACATGGTATCAAAAATTTTGTGAACTTTTTCACAAAAACAATCATACATTATCTTTATAATGTACAATACAAAAATGGTTAAAACAATAAAAACGAATTTTTTTTTTTTTTATTATTAGTGTTCACGTATGAACAGTAGCAGGTACCAAAAAAAAATTTTCTTTTTTTTTTTCTCTCGGTTTATACCAAAAAACCGAAAAACCTTTACAAAAAAAAACCGCTGCTGCTGCCACTTTTAAAAAAACAGAAATTTTTTTTTTTTTTTTATACTGTGAACAGTACACTGGCAGCAAAAAAAAAATAATCAAATTAAACAGTTTTAATTCGATCATGCTTATATTAACTAGATCGGTACAAACAAACAATATCTAATCGATATTAAACATTGATACAAACTAGATGATTCAAATTAACGTTTTAACATGAATATCTAGATCATTTTATACCGAAAATATAAAGCAAAAGGATGCTCATTAACATTCATATCAAATTCCATTTACGTTTTAATTCAATCATTATTCAATCACAACATCTACAAATTCATATATTATTATCTCAACCTTTTAAAATAACAATTTTGAATCAAAATGGAACACCCAAAAAAAATAAAACACACGGCATAAAAAAATTTTTTTGCCGAAATGAAAATTTATTTATTTATTTTTTTAAAATTATACAAATTCAAAATTTACGAAAATCATATAAACAATTTCATAGCCCTATGGCTCTGATACCACTTGTGGGAAAATATCCGTATACTTCCCTTTAAATCATTCACGATTATAATGAAATTATGATTATATGATTAATAGTCATAAACGAAAATGCATAATGAGCGAGAGATTAGAAATAACCTTTAGTACTTGCTTTAATGGCCTAAGAACAATATCAAAATGATGATATCTCCTAATCGTAGCACCCAAGATAGAATGAGAAATGCCCTTGAATTTGCTAGAATGTTTTTTTGTGAAAAATTACTGTTAACTTTTTAATTTTGTGATGTGTAGAGATGGAGGCACAAGAGAATGAATTAAGGTTAGGTTACAAAACAAATCTGAATTTTTTCTTCTTCCCCTTTTTGTTTGTCACGGCACCACTTAGGGTTTTGGGGAGATATTTTTCTCCTCAAAATAACCACCAATTGACTGAAAAACAGAGTGTATTTGGACACTTTTGTTTTGGTCATTTTAGCTTCCAATATAATGTAATATATTATAATCGTCATTTGTCATGGACCGACATCATTATAATACATCATTAGTTATAAATATCCGTATATTTATAATTTGCCAATTAATTATAACAGTTTATATTTAATTAGCTTACATTATATACAACAATTAAATATAACATTTTATATTCAATTTACGAATTACAGTTAATTCGTCTCAGCTAACTTTATTTAATCATTATTAAATAATCTGTCATCATCACATTGACTAACCTTTTAGTCAAATACACTGACTAACCTTTTAGTCATATAATAGGGCATCAATATGATTATTTTCTCAAATAATCACATCTCTCAAACACATCCTTTAGGTGTGACTTTTAGGGACCAGTTGATCACCGCCATCTGTATGACAATAACGTCAAACTTATCTAGCAAGCCAACCGTTATTGATAAACGTTAATCAACTGATTATAATACAAAGTGTACCCTGTGAACCTATAGAGATTTATTTATGTTATTGCACTAACTGTGGAGGACACTAGCTCCAACAATATGCATGCTATGCGACATCCACAATTTAATCCTAGCATATGTGAGTTAAGACTATGTCAGTTGAACATTTAGTTTAGCAATTAATTAGGTCGAATTGGGATTTAGGATTGATTGGCATGTGAGAACACAATTAATTAAATCATACAATGAATCAATAGAACTATAAAAGAAATATTACAACTGATTAAAACGAATATGGGATCTATGTCAGAAAAATCACTACATGGATATCTCGGCAAACTGACGGCCCTTTTGACGGAAAAAATACTCCGTCGGTAATTTCGGGATACTGACGGAATTCTGACGGAAAACTAACGGAAATTTAGTCCTGACAGAAATTCCGTCAGTATCCGTCAGTGCAAAATGGCGCGTTGACTAAAGTCAATGGCGGCAAAATAAAGTGACGGTCACTGACGGAATTTCAGTCACTTACACGGAATTTCCGTCAGTACATTTTGTCACATCAGTCAACACTTCCCTCTATCAAACTATCATGTGACCGAAATTCCGTCAGAAATCTCAAAATACTGACGGAATTTCCGTCAGTAGTCTTTTCGAAAACAGGGGAAGCTGACGGAATCCTCACGGAATTTCCATAATCAACCAATTTTGCTTATCTCAAATGTTTCATAAACATAATGCATTCTTAGTAATATAACAATTAAATTACTAAAATAAATCTTATTTAATCATATTACAATAAGATATATTTCTCACTTACAATATAAAATTGGTTCTATTTAAGGGATTAATTAATCTGTATCGCTATACAATTAATTAATGTACATGATTAGGGGATTGTCCTTTAGGTGTGACCTCAAGGGATCAACTGATCACCATCGTCATACGACAGTAACGTCAACTTCAATTGAGCCAATCGTTACCGATTTATGCTGACCAGTTGACTATAATATTCATCATCCCTTTGTATTCTTATTATTGAGATTTAATTATGTGATCGCACTATTGTTGAGAGCATTCACTCCAACAGAAAATTTGCACGAACCTCTCCTTATATAGGGGGAAATTCGAAGACTTTTTGAATAACTCGAATACGGAAAGAAATCTAGAAAATATTCCGAAAACAGAGAAAACAGTTGGGGAAGAGGCGCAGCAGATGATGCACCTCTTCGAAGAGGCGCAGCTGATGATGCTCGTCTTTCCCAGAGGTTTCCTACCGCGGAAGAAAAATTGTGGTCGATCTATACTTTCCTTTAAGAGAATGAGATATATTTTATAAAAAATGATAGAATTTGAAATACTAATAAAATAATCAGAATATTTCCGCGTGTTTCAACTCGGAGTTTTAAGACGGTTTATAGAAAATGAAGCGTTTTTGAACCGGACTCTATATAGACTCTAATAACTGTCAAAACGACCATATCGGTACGTAGATGACGACTAAGGGGTACACACAAGTATTTGAGCTATAACTTGACGATAAACTAACGAATTTTCATAAATCGTTTCGTTGTACCAAACATGCGGCCCAATCATCAATGGGTGGTTGGCGGAATGTGTAGATTCGAGGTATCTATAAAGCCTTAGCTACTCTGTCAAGGTGTACTCCAAAATGGACCCCATCAAATACATTTTCGACTAATCCATCATCAACGGACGTTTGGAAAGATGGACCTTAATGCTCTCAAAGTTCGATCTCGAATATGTACCTCTGAAAGTCATAAAGGGACGCGCCGTCGCTGAGTTCTTCACAGATAATCCTATCAACAATGCTCAAGCATTGGACATGTGGTCATTTCCAGACGAAGACATACTACAGACTTGTGTGGACTCCTGGGATCTTTATTTTGATGGTGAACCGAATTTAAGAGGATTTGGAGTAGGAGTATTGCTCATTTCTCCTGAAGGTGAGCATACCATGCTATCTGTCAAACTCTACTTCGATGTGAAAAATAACGCAACAGAATATGAAGCTTGCCTCATTGGTCTACAAGCAGCACTCAGTTTAGGCATTAAAAAGCTTTGGGTTCATGGAGCCTCCTCCGAGATAATCAACCAGGTTACCGGATCATGGAAAATTCAAAGTGAAAGTCTAGCACCCTATCAGGCCAGGATAGATCAAGTCGCCTAGTTCTTTGATCAAGTCACTTATCTACATCTAATTCGAGAAGAGAATCAGTTCGCAAACGCTCTTACGAAACTTGCTGCCACGATAAATATGCCAGACAACATGATCGAAATGCCTTTATGCATCAAACGACGATCAGAACCACCATATGTGCACCAACATACAAATGAAGAAGAAAGCGTAGAGGAACCCTGGTTCTAAGCCATTCTAAACTTAAAAGCTAACGGTACATACCCACCAAAAATATAAAAGAGGGGACAATGCGCCATACGCCTATTAGCTTCTCTATACCTCCTCATACAAGGAGAATTGTACAAAAGAACACGTCTTGGTGACATCTTGCGTTGCCTTGATTGTTCACAAGCACAAAAAGTGATGGAAGAAGTTCATGATGGAGAATGTGGTTCCCATATGAGTGGACCCATGATGGCAAAGAAAATCACACGTCTAGGATACTACTGGACGACAATGGAGTCCGATTGTATTAAGTACGTCAGACACTGCCATAATTGCCAAATCTTTGGGAATGTGCAGCATGTTCCTCCCTCAATGCTTTACACTATGATATCTCCTTGGCCATTTTCTGCATGGGAAATCGACATCAATGAAAAGATCACCCCAGCCAAAATAGGAGGTCAGTGCTTCATTTTGTTAGCTATCGATTACTTCATGAAATGGGTCGAGACAACATCCTAAACTAGTCTCAACGCTAAAAATGTGGCAAAGTTCATATAAACCAATATTACCTGCCGATATGGTTGCCCAAATGAAATCAACAGTGATAATGGATCACACTTACAGGCTGAGACTGAGCAATTGCTAGCCAAATACAAAATCAAGCATCATTATTCCTCGCCGTACAGACCTCAAACTAATGGCGCAGTAGACGCAGCTAATAAGAATGTCATCACAATCCTCAAGAAAATGATCGAAAATTACCGCGATTGGCCAAGCAAAATACCCTTTGCGTTATGGGGCTATCACACTTCTATCAGGACACCCACTGGGGCCACTCCTTTCTACTTTACTTATGAGACAACCCTCGCGAATGCGGAAATAAGTAGTTTTTTTAAAACTTTTATACATGCAAGTTAAATAAAACGAGGAGTGTCAAAATATTACAAACTAAATAAAAATACCACAAGAGACGTAGTCTCTCAAAGTGTTAACAAAAGACAAAGTAATTAGCAACTAGCTAAACAACGTCTAGAGGTGTTTCATCCAGGGACAACGCCCGCTAGCTCACACCCGAACCCAAAATAGCATAAGCAAAAAGCCATCCATGCAAGCAACCTGTTCATTCATGAAAAACATGAACGCCACAATCAGTGGGGAGTAACTCCGGGTTCTCCCAGCCATATCACATTAAACGTACATATAAGGAAATACAAAAGTAAAATCATGCATATATAGATATACATGTGAGTTACGATAAGAATAGATAGGCAATCCAATATATAATGATAAGATCATGTGGAAATCAAATCCGAACCATCATGTTATTCAAAGACTCGGGGAAGACACTCTTAGGCAACCGAATACGCTCACTAGGGCTTGCATCTCACCGTTAGCGGTATAAGATTGATAAGATTGAGACTCGACAGACAAACCAAGTCAAGTCATGCGATGATCACAATAAATCCAACATATTATCATCCATTCACGAACCAAGACATTGACGGTGTCCAATCATGCAATGACCATGAATAATATCATGAAATCACGCATTCAAAGACGACGACACAATACGACAACTCTCACGGTAAATGAAACGCACTAGCATCGTGTACATGGCAAGTATGATTAAAGGCATCCACGGGATAAAACATTTCCCTGAACTCATACACGATGCTACATTTCGTATATGTAGACTATTTTCCTCCTGGTAGCACGACGATAATAATACGGTCCTAGTCTAAACCTGGCCAGGATCTCGGAATATAACGTGTTCCGATTCGACATGCGATAACATTTCGCATCCAAGACTCGGGCTTACAATATAGATGCCGAGTACCCCAAATTCGGTAGATCAATTCACGAAAGAGGCGGAAAAACAGCTCAAGCCTCATAACATGCGGTACGCTACATGCAAATAACACCACCTCGCCAGTACACAACATTTGACGGCCGGGTCGAACAACGCATAGCGTTCAACTCCCAACAACGTCGTCGTATGCCCACTAACACATGCATTTAAGCAGTAGGATACCTCTCCGTTCCGACATTCCAGCCTTACGAACGGGAAGGTAGCCAAGGGAATGAGAATACAAAGCACAAGACAAAATAGTGCTCAAACCGTAACATTTGTAGAAACCGACTCAAAGTGGGACATAGCAAAAACCGTCACAAAACATGTGATACAAGCGAAGGAAAATATCATATATCCAAAACATGAATCAATACATGATACCCAAGCATTAGACCAAGTTTAAGAAGCATAATAAATAAGAAACATAGATAACTCTCCAAAACAACAAGTTTGGAAACTAACTTATACAAGGGTTCACTTCAAACTGTCATAACTATAGTTCTAGATATGGAAATGACGAAATTCCAAGTCGAGGGGATAGCTTATCCTCTTACGGTTCCAACGAGTGGTCACAAACCCAAAACAAGCAAGTAACGAAAGAGATATGATCATTCTACGAAAAAGGGTCGGTGCTGTGAATTTGCACGAGTCCACCCGAGAACAACAACACCATTTCTATCATTTCCAATTTTCATAATTCACTTCTATCAACTATCAACAATCAATATTCATCATCAACAATCATCAACTAACAACAATCATCATCAAAATCATAATTTCTAAGCTTTCTAATTGTATTCTAAATACGAATTCTAACATGGAAATCATGTAAAAACAGTAAGATACCGGTAACCTTCACCGTTACCTTTACGGTCTTTAATGATACTAAAACTTCCGCTAGTAGTCTCCACCTACAATTAGGCAAAATAAGATGAATATACTTCACCTTGAGAAAGACGGATAATTTAAAAAGCGAGAAAGACGGTAATTTTAGTACCAATACGGATAGAGGAAGCTAAGAGGGGAAGAATAAGACGAACTTACGTGAATTCCGTCAAAGAACGAATGCGGTATGATGATTATAAGATCGGATCAAAGAGGGTTTTAGGTTTTGGTGGTTTGATGAGGAAGAAGGAGATGTTGAGTTGTGAGGGAAAAATAGGTTATGAGGGAGTATAAGTAAAGGGTGAGTCGGAAAAGTCAACAAAAGTCAAAGGCGGCTTAAAAGTCAAGAAAAGTCAAAGACGACTCAAAAGTCACGAAAAGTCAAAGACGACTCAAAAGTCACGAAAAGTCAAAGACGACTCAAAAGTCAAGAAAAGTCAAAGACGACTCAAAAGTCAAGAAAAGTCAAAGACGACTTAAAACGGGTTTCACATGGAATCTTGCGAAAATTCCAAATACGAACTCGGAAATTCTAAATTCGACTCGAAACATAAAAAGCTAATTTAAAACTTAAATTCGCTGAAAAGATTTCGTAAAATATTTCTACTAGAAAAATAGGGTACATTTCCGGGTGTTACAATTACCACTAATCTCATAGCTAGTATAACTTGTACTTTTTGTTATTTTGATTTTGATTTTACAATGCATCTATTTTTCGTTAATCTCATATAGTTTATACTTTTTTGTTGTTTTGAATTTTATGGCTGTGTTTATGTATTTCATTGATAATTGATTTCTAAATGATATTTGGTAGTTGAATTCCTGATTTGACTTATTCGAGATCAATTTTTGTACAGAGTTGTTACTAAAGTATTTCTCTACTTAATTTATTTATTTTCATGTTTAATTTGGAAGCAGGTTAGCATGACATTATCAAGAAGACTAAGAATACATCTCGTAATATGGTGGCTATATAGAGAAGAGTTCGTCTTATTGCACTATGATAGACAAATGCTTAAAAGTTTATTTCCTTATGTTTCGTCCTATTTGTCATTGGTTGTTACAACTCTCTCAAGCTAATAAAAGTGGTTGATCAAAGTTCAAAAGTAAAATGAGGCGATAAAATTGTGGTACATATAATATAAAACGACATATTTACTTGCTTATCTGAGAATTATTATCCTTCTCATTTGGCAAATTAAAGTAATTATTATCCTTTAAATATATGTATATCTTATGGCGAGAAAATTTGTGTATTTAGACAACTCCAATTATTTTCTGCTACTAATATTGGTGTGATTGTTTGGGTTTTTTCTTACTATGACTTTTGGAGTTAATGAATTTTATTTTAGAATCAAATGAATGATTTAAAATATTTTTGTTATGCTTCCAATAGAAGTATAAACTTTATTGTAGTTTTCTGTTTGTTAGGTGATTATCATTCTTTCTTTATATTAATCTTTACTGAACTTGAATTACTCATGTATATTTCTAATATATACAAATGAATGGAGAGTTTTGAAGAGTTCTAAACTTGAGTGTATTTGTTAAGCCTATCATATAATTGTAGCCAACAAATGAATCCTGCACGATTACTAAGAACAAGAAAATTTTATTATATTTATCCTCAGGAGAAATAAATAAAGAAATTGTTAATATGTAATATATATATAAGTATATGCTCCTATTTTGTATCTTTTGTACTATATGTATTATTAAAGTATAAAACGGTACTTGAGTCGTAATATTATTATATATTGACATGAATGATTATTTAACATCGTAAGATTTACGTGGCAACCTATTTCAGACCATTATAATGAACATAATAATTTGGAGTAGTTCGGTAACTTTCCCCACAAAAACAAACGACATTTACATTAGAGGGAGTAGAGAGTATGAGGTACCATGCTACATATTCTCATTCTCATGATTCACATCGTACATTATTATCCATACAAAAATAAAAAAAAGTATCATGTTTTAAAAAACATGTAGTAATAAATAACGAAAACCTACACGAACCCGTGATTTTTCACGGGTTTCAAAACTAGTTGATAAACTATAAGGGGAGATAATACTTGTTACAAAATGATCAACTTTGAATAGTCGAGTAAAATCTACCCAAAAATAACCTTTTTATTTGACTACAACCTTGAAACAATTTGATCTGAAATAACCGGTTTATCTAAGGTTTCATGAAAATAAGTTGACTTGATAAAATATAGAATTGACATAAATAATCATTCCCCCAATTCTAATTTATGTTCACTTTTTCGTTCTAGGCAATCTCGGGAGAGACCGTCTTTCATGACATCAACAAGAGACAACCAATAAATAAACTAAAAACTAATTAAAATTAAATAGATAAAATTAAATAAAAAATGATAACTACCTCTTATGAGAGCGGTCTCTCACTAACATTAATGAGTGACTGTTTCTCTTAAGAATTTGTGATTTCGTTATTAGTGGATTCATATTTTCTTCCATCTATCCTCATTTGAACATACATTTATTTATAATAATAATAGACCACCACCCACTGAAAATCTCAGCCCCATAACCCCAACCTAGGGAAGCCAATAAGTGAGGTCGGATCTGGTGTGGTCTATTCAGTCCCGAATACGTAATGCTAACGTTGGATCACGTGCCCTAATTAGCACGGGGAGGGGGGGGGGGGGGGGGGGGGGGGGGGGTTTACTTCATTGAGAATAGGCTAGATGCATTGTAAAGTACGGGGTTTCACATCCTATTTAGCCAACGAGTTGGCAAGTGAAGGTGTCTAATCGGGAGTTGAAATTCATTCTTGCCAAGGTTGTTAACAAAAATTTGCAAGGATTGTAGCATGAAGTTGGATGACACCTTGTGAGCATATCAGACCGTCTTCAAGACGCCTGCTGGAACATCTCCTTATAAACTTGTGTATCGTAAGTCTTGCCACTTGTACATTGAACTTTTGTACAAAGTATGGTTGTCAATAAAGAAGTTGAATGTAGATCCTAGGTTAGTCGGGATAGGAGGTTAGCCGGGAAAGGAGGTTGGCTCACTTGTGTATCAAGAAGTAGCTCAACCCTACGTACACAAGTGATTGATACATACTCCCTTCACACAATTATTTGTTATATTTGACTAAAATACCCCTTATAAAGAATAAAAGAGGTAAGTAATGAGAGTATGGTACTCCCTAGTCCCTACGTACACAAGTGATTGTTGTTAAAATAGTGGTCCGGATCGTACGATCCTACGATCCAACAAGTGGAAAACGATTTGAATCGTGGTAGGATCATTTTTGAGGTAGGATCGTTATAGGATCGCTATAGGATCATTCAAGATCAGCTAGTATCGGATAGGATCGCTATAGGATCATTCAAGATCAGATAGTATCGGACATGATCGTACAGGATTGTAAGCGGACTTTTAGTATTATAAATCACATATAATACCATTTTTTTTTTTGCATAACCTTATTTATCTAAGAACGATCTTCGATTCGATCCTACAATCCGATTCTATCAGCCCGTCTTCGATCCAAGTAGGATCCCGATCCTGACAGCATTGCATAAGAAAACGCCCCAAGTAAATGACAAAAAAATAGATTAACTGTGTGTAAGAAAGCCAACGGTTAACAAGAATAGGCTCATCTCATTTTCCTGGAAAGAATAAGTTGATACAATGATGCAGATGACAAGCAAATTATTCATGGTGTACAAGATTTCAGTACTATGAGATTGCCACATTCCGAGATGACAAGAAGTTTTATTCTAAACTTGAGCACACAAACTTAATAGTATAAACCACAATTTATTGTTTCTTTGCTCGCCATGAGACTTGTTCTAAGTGTTCATATATGTTCCTTAAATATCAGGTAATTAAAACAACAAATTAACGGTGAATTTATTCTTCCTCCGCCACAATTTGAACTCTAGCTTCATCAATGAAATTCATTCCTCCTCTGCGCCAACACTGAAGTGGCTAGTCATGCGTTCCTAAATCGTGCCAAAGAACATATCAAGTTAGCGTGTTTTTAGCCCCCACGGTAGAGGAAATGAGAACGAAAAATAATAAGATGTGTCAATAGAACATATCAGGTTAGCGTGTTTTTAGCCCCCACAGTAGAGTAATTGAGGAAACTGGAACGAAAATTATAAGATATATCAATAGAGAAACACACCTGCAACATTGCACGCTGCTTATTCATAAATTGTGTTCGGGCTTTGGCAAGAGCAGAGTTTGGCGACTTGTACAATCTCTGTTACAAGGAAGTAGAAGCATGTCAGGATAAAATAGCGTGAATCATAATAATCTTAAAATGATGGACTTGCATTACGAAGTAATTTTCAGAGTTAAAAAAAATCCACACCCACTCTCAAGTCTCAACCCTATCATCGCCAACATCGTTTATCCAAAGAAGAAATTTTCAAGTTCAGAATATCCATATCCAATCTCAAACTATCGTTACCATCACTGTCTTTCCAAATAAAACAGCTCCAACAAACATCTTCAAAGTA
>JAIUZE010015856.1:0-12538 GCA_022085475.1 Heliosperma pusillum | reverse complement strand
AGTCTCTTATGTTAGAAAATCGAATTTTACAATTTCTAGGTGCATCCACTTACATAGATCATAATCTTATTATATCAAGAACATTTTCTTTTGGTCTCGTCACTAGTCTAAGGATTCACCTAAGAACGCTTTCTTTTGGTCTCCTAACTAGTCTTGAGTCTAACCTAAGAACATTTTCTTTTGGTTTCCTCACTAGTTCCTAACTAGTTTTTCGTTGTGGCTTATTTTCTCCCACTCTATCTTTAGAAAAAATACAACTATTTTCTTTAAAGATAGCCTTATGAGCCACAAACAATTTTGTACTCATATTCGTAAGGGAGGTAGAAGTATCACAACATGACCTTAAGTGATCTACTAAAGACTTATTTGTAAAGACATCGAATCTTAGCTTCAACATAGACTAGTTCTATAAGAGCTAAAGAGGTGAACTCATATTCATGTCATTTTCTTTCTTTATAAGTGGTATGGCCAATTGGTTTGGTAGATTCCATATTTTGAGTTCAATAACTCAATTTTGACTTAGCAATTGATCTTTCAAAGTGAGAATCGAATTCTTAGTCTTTTATTATAATGATCCAGTCATCATAATACTAATATGATCAATTTGAGTCGATACAATTTATGTTATTAGTGCAAGTAGAGTATGATGACAAGTTTAAGAATGAAAAAGTTTACATAAACCGAGTGACTTGGGTTGAAAACCAAGTCACTAATATCCAATTACAACCAAATGTTAATAAAACGAAATAAACAAATTTCCATTGTCAAACAAGGAAATAAAGGGTTTCTAAAACAATGTCACAAAATACAACCCAATAAAGAAGACAACACAAAATGAGTCCAAGCTTCCTTATGTGTTCATCCATGGGTGGCTACCTTACCTTCCCTTGAAGATCATCTTTAGGCTTGCTTGTCCTTGCCCTTGTCCTTGCTTGGGTGCCCTAATTACAATTAAAAAGGGTAAGAATCACAACTTGTATCTATATACCAAAGTTTAGAACATAACATAAAAGATAGGGATGAAAATTTACCAACGGAAACAATTTTTCCGGCTTTGATATCTCCTAGATACTTGGGGCAATTCCTTTTCCAATGCCCTACGCCATTACAATAATGGCATTTTACCTCATTGGAGGCACCCTTCTTGGTCATGGGAGTGTTATTCTCAATAACTTTACCCTTTTCCTTGAAGGTGGAGGGCTTCTTCCCTTTACTACCACCTTTCTTGAACTTCCCCTTACTATTATATCCTTAGAGGTGCTAAAATTTAGTCCCATGTCTCTCTTAGCTTGCACAAGCATTTTGTGCAACTCGTGAAGAGAGGTTTGCATATTTTGCATATTGTAGTTTACCCTAAACTGCACATATGCCTTGATTTTCCCCAAGGAATGTAGTACACGGTCAATTACGCGTTGTTCGGGAATGTCAACCCCTTGCAATTTGAGAGTCTCGACATGCTCAATCAATTTGAGTACATAAGGGCTAACCCTTTGGCTCTCATTAAGATTCATGTCGAAAAACGCGGAAGCCGTTTCATATTGAATGATTCTAGGAGCTTGTGAAAACATGGTAACAAGTTTGGCATATATCTAATAGGCCGTGCTCATCTTTATGGCACTCCTTTGGAGATCGGCCTCCATAGAAAAGATCAAAACATTTTTGATCGCGGCGGCTTCCTTTTGGTAAGCCTCATAGGCTCGCCTTGCGGCGGCGGTTGACCTTTCATTAGGTGTTTCGGGAGAGGCTTCGGTAAGGTAACTAAGCTTGTCGTCACCTTCCGCGGCCAAGCGGAGTTGCGCATCCCAATCGGAAAAATTAGCGCCATTCTTTTCTAACTTGCATCGATCCATGAAGGATCGAAGCCATGAGACATTTGTGAGAGTTGGAGCATAGGTGGAAGTGGATGAATTAGCATTTGCCATTGCGAATATACAATATTAACTACAAAAATTTTAGATATAAAGGAAATGTCAACATTTATCATTTTAAATACTTGTAAACATTTTAAACAAGTTTTAACATTTAAATAGTGACCTCTACCCAACTATTATAAATGATTCCGAGATCCAAATTCATATCAACTTAGGCACGGTAAGCCGATTCATCCCTTATTAACATAATTCGGTGGATTAACTCTTTAATCGATTCTACATTAGAACTCTCGGTCAATAATATTACATTAATATTTATCTTAAGCCCGGAACACATGCGGCTACGGTCGCGAATACTTCCGTTGAGCTCAATCCAAATTTCGAAATAATAACCTTTATTACTCCACTTACCCAACGTAACAAGTTTAGCACCCCGGTGAGCCGAGCCTACTTCCTTGCGAAATTGGGATTCATGGGTTCTACATTTGGTAACGCTTGATCTCAATTATTTACCATGAGAGGTCATGTCAATTTATTATATATCTCGTTTAAGTGAACTAAATCGATGAATTAACGATAAGTTTAATTGACACGGCCGAATACTCGATAAAATATGCATGTCATGTTATGGCGATTTGGCAATGCATGCAAACATATTAAATAAAATGCAAGCCTAAAAGTAAAACTCCTAGTATGGCCTTTCCTATAATAGAAAATCATATAATCTATTAAAAATTCGGAAACCAACTCCTTTGGTCCCTTGAACTTCATAAGCACGCCTCCCAAGGTCACCCTCTCTCTCGGAACTCCTTTCCGAGTGACATAATCTTTGGGAAACTCCGGATTTACAATTGGTTACAAAATATATAATAAAATTACAATAATTTCCTATTATACATTTGTAAAAATGATACAATAAAAGTGATACGAGATCACAGTAAATTACAACCGAATCAATATTCCCTTACATTTCGGGCAATAATGATTAAAACTAAGGCCATACAAGGAATAAATTACATAATTCCAAATTATATAAACCAAAATATGACATTCATAATAAATATGCAGCATAATAATATGTATTAAACATGCTCATTTTAAATGCCAAATCGCTCTATTTAACGGTTTATATCGAATATAACCCGGTTTTACGGAAATGCGTGATAATAACACTTTAAAATCACCAAACAGTACTTAAATCATATTTAAGTCAAATTTAATTATCCTAACTGATTTAGGACTCAAAAATTAGTTATCGCTCAAATTTTGACAATAATTCAACTTGTTGTTATTTAACTGCTCATAATTAGACTTTTAAAAAACATATTTTAATCAAATAAATCCAAATTTAATTACAATAATTTCAAAATTTGAATTCTAAATTTTTGTACATTCTGGAACATTTCCATGACACTCATAATGTCAAAAATCATGGTTAAAAATTTCGAATCGGTTTTGAGAAAAATCGGTTGCGCTTTATCGGTTTTATCAAATAAAATACATAAAGCATACGAAAATTAATCATATTAAATTTGCAACTTTAGATATGAAATTTGGGACATTTATTCAACCAGGAAAATTTTTATCTTGACATGAAATTTATTTTAGCTTTTATTTTCTAAATAAGTCACTATTTATGCCATTTTTACATTAAAAATTCATAAATCATGCTAGACAAATCATATAAGTCTGAAACTTACCATTATACCAAGGACAAATGTATGTGATAACATACTAAAGTTTCATGGTCAGATTCAAAGCGGAAGTGTTTTAAACCATTAGACCGTTATTTACTCCGTTTATCATATAAAAATCATAAATAATACGAAATAAGTCCACTTCACACGAAATTTTACATACAGTAATTAAAATGCATGTGTGATATTTTGTAAATATTTCAAGGTTATAAGATACGTCTAACTGTTTTTAGCATTTTAAACATCATTTTACTCATTAAAATGCACTAAATACACTAAAAATCATATTTGAGCAATATAAATTTCCATAAATCATAAAAATGACCTAAAATCATATTAGGACCAGAATATATTGACATGCAAATAACTTTGTGATTTTGTCTTATAAAACACAAATTACTAGTTTTCTTTAAGTTACAATAACTCGAAAAAACTAAAAATCGATTATGCATGCAACAACCAAGGCTCCTTATACCGCTTGCTCGTTTCTTAAACTCAATATTAGACATTTCTAATATCATTTTACAATTAGTTTACACATAAACAATTTAGATCTTATGCATGCATAACATTTAAAAACAAAGATAAGAAGAAACATTTTCCTTACATTGATTTAAAGAGGGCATTGGGCACAAAATAGGACTCCTTCCTAATTTTTTCTTGAGCTTATAATATTAGGGATGAATTTCCAAGTCCTTAGTATAAGAACTCTCCTTTTGTTGCACCAAGACAATACCCAAAATTCTACTATATTATTACTATAAGTAATATAATAGAAGCCCTTAAATATATTGTCTAATAACTCTTATTATTACCTTAGTAATTTTATTAAAAATTTATGAACTCTAGTTTTAGGAAAAACTTCTCAAGTTATTTCTAGTGTGAGAGTATGCGATTAATAGAGATAAGCATATGATATTATGTCTAACATCTATATATTAAAAATAAGAGGAACAAGTCCTCTTATGCAAGCAAGAGGACCGGCCACTAGAGCATGGGGAAGGGTTTTGCTTTTGCTTTTGTTCTTAACAATGCAATAGCTTATAGTCTAGGTCTAGGTTTAATTATTTTGTCTAATTCTTAATTAGAACAACAAATAATACCTAAACCTCTACCCTATACCCTCCCATCCGGTTTTCCCAACTTAAAATGGGTGTCCAATTTATTTTGTAAATTGTCATTTGTCACAAATGTGACATGTGACATGTAGCATGTAATTTAGCTTAAAAATGTGCATTTAACCAATTTAAATGCAATTTGATAACAAATAATTAGATTTAACAGTTTAAGTCACATTTTATAATTAGATGTAAATAAAATGGGTCATCTCATATTTGGTTAATATAATCTACAACAATTTGTAGTTATAATCAACCAATTTTGCTTATCTCAAATGTTTCATAAACATAATGCATTCTTAGTAATATAACGATTAAATTACTAAAATAAATCTTATTTAATCATATTACAATAAGATATATTTCTCACTAACAATTTAAACATGGTTCAATTTAAGGGATTAATTAATCTGTATCACTATACAATTAATTAATGTACATGATTAGGGGATTGTCCTTTAGGTGTGACCTCAAGGGATCAAATGATCACCACTGTCATACGACAGTAACGTCAAACTTAATTTAGCCAATCGTTACCGATTTATGTTGACCAGTTGACTATAACATTCATCATCCCTTTGTATTCTTATTATTGATATTTAATTATGTGATCGCACTATTGTTGAGGACATTTACTCCAACACCTACAAGGTTTATGGTCTTCTTCTAAGTGGATACGGAGGATACAAAAGTCAGGACTAATACCTTGTAAATCGTCAATGCTATAACCTATAGCCTTCTTGTGCCTTTTTAAAATTACCAACAAATCAGTAAGTTGGCTTTCGGATAGGTTAGCACTGACAATTACAGGATTCATCTCATGGGAATCAAGAAAAACATATTTAAGATGAGAGGGGAAGAGTTTAAGTTCAGGTTTCTTTACCTCGGTAACCTTAGGGGGGTTACCTAAGCTATACACCTTTTGTAACTTGCAATCCTCTCCTGTCAATAGTTTTTCCATCTCAACTACTTCCTTACTCCATGAGCTTCCAGTTTCAGCAGTGCTGGAAATTAAGGCTATCTCCAGAGGATCCCTATTCAAACACAAAGAAAGATAGTCGTCAACATTCAAATCCACAATATCGACTCTATGACATGTCTCTTCTAGCATGGAGTGTTTCATTGCATTATCTAAGTTGAAAGGGATAGTGTCATCCCCCACTGTTAGTGTAAGTCTCCCATTCTTAACATCTATAACCGCCCCCGCAGTATGGAGGAATGGTCGTCCTAAGATGATAGGAATTTGGGTGTCGTCAGCCATATCTAATACAACAAACTCAACTGGTATGAAAAGTTTAGCTTTTTACATATAGAAAATGGCATTTGTAAGGTCATGGTTGTAACAGTAAGTTGGCCCATATTTAGATTTTTACATATAGAAAATGGCATCACACTAACACTAGCCCCTAAATCACACAGGGATTTATCAATAGCTAAGCCTCCTATATTACAAGGAATAGAAAAACTCCCTGGATCCTTTAGCTTAGGTGGTGATCTGGATTGTAACACAGCACTGCATTCCTCAGTAAATGCAACCGTCTCCACTTCATTAAAGGCCGCTTCCTTATCAATATGTCCTTCATAAACTTTGCATAGGCCGGCACTTGAGTGATCAACTCAGTAAATGGTACACTCACATGCAAATTCTTGACTACCTCCATAAACCTTCCAAACTGTTTATCAAGCTTGAATTTATGTTGGCGGTGAGGAAAAGGAAGTGTAATGGTGATTCGCTCGACTTCTTTTGCTTTTAGAGATGACGTAAAGGACTTGTAAGTCTGATCAGGGGTTGCTCGATCGAGCAAAAGGGTTGCTCGATCGAGCAAGGGGGTTGCTCGATCGAGTTTGTCAAAACAGGAATTTTTAGGAACTTCTCAAGCAAAATTTTCAGATTTTCCCTGGGTTGCTCGCTCGAGCAAAGGGGTGTTGCTCGATCGAGCAACCTCTTTTTCAGTCACTTTTTTGCTTTTTTTCGAATCTTGACGAGCAACTTCCATACTTTCATCGTTCTCATCCCCTTTCATTTCCGGGCCTTTGTAAAGGGTCCCACTTCTCAACGTAATAACATTGGCTTGTTCATGTGGAGGGTGTCCTTGAGGAGGAAGATTACCTGGTTGTTTGTGTGGATTTTGAATTGCCAATTGAACAATTTGAGTATCCACTATCTTGTTATGTGCGAGCAATTTAGAGATCTGAGCATCTTGCTTTTGTTGTATCATGAGACTTTGCTGCAACATGGCTTTCAATTCCGCCATATCATTACTTGGAGGTGGTGGAGGTGGAGCTTGTTGAAAGTTTTGGCCTCCTTGATTTGGACGGTTATAATTGCTTTGAGAATTGCGATTCTGAGGAATCACATAAGAGGAACCTTGTTGCTGAGGTGGCGGTGGGGTAGGATTAAGAACATTCTGACTTCGGTAGGAGAAATTTGGATGCTCTCTCGTCCTTTCATTATAAAAGTTAGAGTACGGTGTACCTTGCTTAAAGGATTGAAAAGCAAGTACTTGTTCAACCGTACTCATACACTCTACTGCAGTATGCCCCATGGTACCACATCTTTCACAGGTTGGCTCTTGTTGAACCATGGCATGGGTCGTTTGTTTATTTTCCAAGGATTTTGAAGTTTGTAATTCGGCAATTTTAGCAGTTAATGCCTCCAACTGAGCTGCAACGACATTGTCCGAACCTCCTCGCCTCGCATTAACCCTGGGATTGCTATACTCAGCAGTGTGAGTAGCTATCTCATCAATCAACTTCCAAGCATTAGCATCGGTACTGTTATTTTAGAATCTTCCATTGGCAGCAGAATCTAGCAATGCTCTCTGATCATCATATAACCCGTTGTAAAACTGGTTGCATAGGAACCAAGTATCAAAACCATGATGTGGAACAGATTTGACAAGCTTTTTGAAGCGAACCCAGGCCTCATTAAAGTTCTCAGTGGGACTTTGTTTGAAACTTGTGATTTGACTTCGGATGGCGTTGGTTTTCTGTGGCGGAAAATATCTTTTGTAGAATGCAAGAGCCAAAGAATTCCAATCAGTGATGCCAAGTGCATCCACATCTAACTCACTCAACCAATCTTCTGCCCCGTCTCGTAGTGAAAAGGGAAACAACACAACTTGATTTGATCTTGTGTGACCCACCCGTTAGAGGAATAGAGCAACAATAGTTGGTGAATTTCTCCATATGCTTAGCAGGATCCTCAGTGGGGCTTCCTCCAAACATGTTTCGCTCCACCAAAGAGATATAAGATGGACGAATCTCAAAGGTGCCATTACCCGTAGTAGGGAGTTTGAATCCCTTAGGAATAGATGCAACGGTAGGCTCCGAATGGCTGGCTAAAGTAGGCATGGTTGTAGTGGTGGCAGAAATATGTGTATCCTCTTCTAAGGATGGTTTTTCTGCGACAAATTCGGCGTAAACTGTGTCAAGCGTACTCAAGTCTTCCGTTTCTTGAATTTCCTTCCAAAAGTTTTGTCTAACTCGGAGAGTCCTTTCTGGTTCGGAATCGTAGGGTATGAAATCGGTTCTGGAACACCTGGGCATAAACGAACACTAAAGAAAAGGATAAGAACGGTCTCAAGGAACTTAGGTTCCCTGAGACAAAGAAAAAGATAAACTAAATAGAAACAAATAGAAAATTGTTGACTCCCTGGCAACGGCGCCAAATTTGATAAGGGTAAAGTCGCGTCACCTTAATCAAAGTAATCCTAATTCACTACTAACTAATAGTCAGCGGTAAGCAAGGTATCAAATCCACAGGGAGGCGGTAGTATTCTAATATATTAAACTAGGTTTGTCTCTTAAGTAACAATTTCGGAGTTTAAGATTGGTATTTCTAAACTAATAGCAGACAATAACAATAAAAGGTTGAAAACAATAAGATTAAAAGGCTAGGGTCTCAAGTTCATTAGGACTATTGTTCAGGGGTAAGGGTGTTATAAACTATCATGAAATAAAGTTATCTAAGGTCACAAGATCGGTCGATTAAACTATCCCCTTTAGATCTACAATTAACATGCGATCGCTATCATTAAACGAGCTCTATTCAATTATCGTAGCCTATCTTAGTCTTAAACCGGTCGGTGTCAATCCTAATTCGCGAGACTAGTTAATTAATGCTGGCCAATAATCAAACAACTAGAATTAAAACGATAATCAAATGATAACCATGCAATTGCAATTCAATTAATTAATCTACCCCTTCTAACAATCCTAGATCCCCCTTTCAACCCTAAAAAAAGAAATTTAGCTACTCATAACAATATTAATAACAACGATAATAAACAAAGTAAACATAATTAACAACAATGAAAGGATTAACAAAGAATAATTAAAGAACTAGAAGGTAATTAATTGAATAACAAAGAAAGATAGAAGAATACCGATTACAAGCTTAAACTAAAAACTATAGTCTTGATGATAAAATCCGGTAGCAAAGCAAAGAAAACTTGAGTTTCAAATATTAAAGCATACCTAATTATGAAAGACGAGCTTTCCTTTTAAAATAAATATCCAATTAATTAAGTTAAACTAGTTAATGAAAATACGAAAACCGTCAAATACTGGGTTGCTCGATCGAGCAAAGTGATGTTGCTCGATCGAGCATCCTTGAACCTGGCTCGATCGAGCAAGGCATTGTTGCTCGGTCGAGCAGCCCTGCTTAAGGCTCGTTTCTTCGTTTTTCTTCATTTCTTCTCCATTGCTCTCGATTTCCGTGCCCAACTTTCTACGGTCTGACTCCGCCATGCTTCATATCTACTAAAAAAGCTCCAAATACATCCAATCTGCATTAAAACATGACAGAAGCGGCAAATCGATATTCTAGCTAAAATAGCATAGAGATAAGCAAGGAAAGAAGGTAAATTGATTTTTATATATCTAAGGGAAGCATAAAATATGTGTATAAATAATGATCATTATATAGCCGACCGGCTAAGAACCCCTTGTATAGATTTGGGAGTATGGGTTTGAAGCCTTGGTTCTTAGTCGGCCGACTGGCGCCGATCAAGCTGACTAGCTAAGAACCCCATGTAGCCTTTCCTCTTGCGTTTCTCATATAATGTCACATGTAACAATATTTATGGCTTGTTTATGTTATAATCCTAGGAAATGACTTATAATATTTATATAAGAATTATAACGTACCTCACATGATTTATTCGGATGTTTAATGACGATTTTGGATGGTTAACTTAGTTGAGATTTGTATACCGCGCGTAGTTCGTTGAGTCTATTGAACTCTCATTTCCCGTTTGTACCCTTATACTCGTTAGATTTTTTGTCAGAGCGATAGAGGTACATTCTTTGATATGTTAGTGGGGATATGTCGACGTTGTTGGGATGCAAACGCATAGCGTTGATCGACCCGGTCGTAAATTTTTTTATCCTTGCGAGGTGGTGTCTTTGCATGTAATGTACTTGTTTGACGTTTATGTCACAACCTTTCTCGATGGCCGTGCTACCGAGACTTGGTACACTTATTCTCTTTCCGCCTTTTTTTGTTGGTCGCACTGCCGGATTTGGGGTACTCGGCGTCCGTTTTGTCGACCGAGTCTTGGATGTGTGAACATCTAGCCACACGTCAAATCTGGTACACGTCTTATCTCGAGAGGCTGGCTAGATTTAGACTAGGACCATATTATTATCTTAGTCCTACCGGAAGGATTAGAGTCTAAAGTCACCTTGTCTTGCATTGTGCAGATGCTAGTGCGTTTCACATATCGTGAGAGTGTGGTTGCCTTATATATTTCCGTTGCATGTTGCTTGTTTACTTTTTACTGTCGCAGGGTTGTCACAGTTGGTATCAAAGCTTAAACGCTCCCGGCGCATACACGTGAAAACACCAACCTTAAATACTATTTGACCTAAGTTGGTAGTCTTTTTGTATATGCTAATTTTAACTATTTATCTAAATAGCATTGTTATTTTGAAAAGATGGTGATACCACGCTTAGTAACCAACAAGATCATGTGAATGTCGTTCCCATTCAAGTTCCTCCTGAACATCACCATGGAAGCTACGCTTGGATTGCTCATCAAATAGCAAGGATTAAGGCTAAGACCTATGGTAGGGGCAGTAGACCCAACCGAACTTTCGGAGTGGTTCGAGAAATGGAGAAAAAATTTGAGCTTTTTCAAGAAGAGGGTGACAGAGTTCAGATTGCCTTGCACTTCTTTGTGAAGGAGGCCGGCCATTGGTATGACGAGCCCGGTTTCCACTTAAGAGGCAAATTTTGGTTGGGAACGTTTCAAGACCCTAGTGGAAGATAACTTCTATCCCAAGGAGCTCATACAATAAAGGCTAAGGGAGTTTATTGACCTCAAACAAGTGGAATGTCCGTCCAAGAGTTCACTACTCAATTCAACAATATTGCTAACTTTGCCCCTATGCTAGTGAAGGATGATGGAGACTGTGTGTTCTTCTACCGCAACAAGCTAAGTGCTACCTTGGAGAGCATGGTGAGAAAGAGTTTCGTAACTTTCCTAGATCTCTATGATGATGCTATATGGGCCGAGACTTCTTTGAGGGCCATCAAGGAAGAAGCAAAGGCCAAGACCCCTTCCTCTTCATCTTTATTCCTCGCCCTAACTTCTATGGTAAGAGGCCGTTTGTCCCTTCTTCTTCGCCCTCTTATCTCAACAAGAGTAAATTCATCCCAAGAGGCAAAGGGACCTCTCAAGATATTGTCCAAGTCAATGCTCAAGCTAGTGAGCGTTAGTGTCACGGGTTTAAGAAGCCTCTTCATCCCGGGGTTTCATGTTACAACTGTTCCTTAATATGCTACTTTTTTAAGAATCCTGGACATCGATTCAACGATTGACCGGATATGAAGCTAGCAAAAAATTCCAAGCTAAAGGGTTCTATTTATGTCTTGAGTGGTGCCGAAGCCGCCGCTCATCCCGAGATCATCACCGGTATGTTTTCAGTTCTTGATGAACCTTGCCTCATCTTATTTGATTCTGGAGCATCTATGTCCTTTGTGTCTTCTACATTTATAGACAAACTTAACCTTGAATCTACCCAAAGTGAGGATACACTCATATCCTTACCGTTTGGAGAAATCATTTATTGCTCCCTTCTTTATCCCGATGTTTCCGTTTCAATTGAAAAAACAATCTTCCTTGCTAACCTTCTAAGTTTTCCTCTTGGGGAATTTGATGTAATTTTGTTTATGAATTGGTTATCTAAGTATTATGGTAGGTTTGAGTGTAGAGATCAAAAGATATTTCTTAAGAGTCATTTAGGTGTCCGTGTAACCTATAAGGGAAGTGAATCTAGAATTAGTTTTTTGTGACTTTGGAAATGTGTTTCCCCGAAGAGTTGCCCAGGATTCCTTCCGAGCGTTATCTTGAGTACCTTCCTTTCCTGTTTGTTGGATGATATTAAAATCTTCTTTACCGTTTGTACCCTTATACTCATTAGACTTTATGTCGGAGCAATAGAGGTACATTATTTGATATTTAGTGGGAATATTTAGGGTCGTTAGACTAGGTAATAACACGGTCAAAAACAAAATTATAAATCCTAAACAAACACAAGACTATCCTAATAAAAGGGTAGTAAAGGGCAAGTCAAGGGTCGAACCCAAAGGAAAGCGGTGAATAGATAAGCTAACTAAAAAACTCTTGCTAAAAACTAATTAAGGTACTAATTACTAAACTAAAATACTACTTAATACTAATTACAAACTATGGGTAATTACAATGGCAAAACAAGTGGTAAATATAGATGGAGAAATTGAGTTGAAATATGAACATGAAGAATGCAAACTTTTGTAGTCTAGGACTAATAACAAACACCTAGTATATAAATATTAAGTATGAGACAAGTGCTTAGTGCAATTTTC
>JAIUZE010015855.1:0-14044 GCA_022085475.1 Heliosperma pusillum | reverse complement strand
TAATTAACCGTTATTTGAGAACTTCACAATTCATTTCTCCGTCATCTCGCATCCACAAAACTATGGTATATCTCAAATCCCTGATTGATCATTAAAACCAACACATAGCCAACTAATTTTAGCATTCTCTATTGTCGTCAAATCACTAATGGGTCAATAAGGTTTCCTCGAAAATTCACCCTTAGATTTCCTCGATTGGTTAATTACCATAATTACTAACATTTTTCTTAGTATAAATTACTTAAAACATTATCACTTCATATGCTACAAGCCTCCAACAACTACGAAAAATCTTTACAGATTGATATAACGTTTACCTCAGATAGCAAGTGTTCCTCAAGAATCTCAATCCATATCATGCTACGTCAGACTTCTATCTTTCACTTAAGTTCTATTGGTCATGTCCATTACTTTTCCATAAAATATGTATCCTTAATCATATCCTTAACTTCATCACAAATACTAGATCCATTTGCTCTTTGGTGAACAATTGTATATAAGCCTCATATCCTCTTTTGACTTCTCGCGACATTACATCATCTTTTCACAATTAATCATAATCTCATGCCTCTTTACTGAATCCACACGCCAACAATAATTCCTTAAGTATATTGGTAATCGCTTGTTCTTAATATCTTAGGACACGTAAATATTCAACTTACTACACAAGATCACGCCACACGGTTAGCTACTACCCCAGTGTCCATTCTATTTCTTTTAACTATTATTCTTTCTAAACATACTACTTTCGTTCTAATAAAAGATAGAGATATAATATTATATTATCTCATTTATACAAATAGTGTCTCATTTCACTGCTTCAACATATGAGACTTAAAGATCTCAAATCAATTTCAATGTCATGGATAGTATCTCATTCTACTACATGTAGCGTTTATATCACACCCAGTTAGTTAGACAACAATCGTATGTATAGTATCTCACAGTATTGTTCACATGATTGAAATTCTTCCTTAAAACTAAATATCAACAGTGTATACGTCATCTCGTACTACCGTTCATACAACTGATACCTCAACAGTCATTTGTACCATCAGGACTAAGCCTCCAAGGTTATTCAACCAATCTATATCATAATCAGTAGGTCAACACTGTACCCACTCAAGTATCCATCTTTGTATGAATAATAAATAGACTAATAATTGCCTAAGCTAATATTCACCCTTTATTGTTTTAGATAAATTATTATAAATATCCACGATATAATTAGTTTGTATGTTCCTAATAACCAGACTGTACCCACGTGTACTACATAAATCCTCGTAATTATTGCCATTGAAATCCCACTCGAATTCCGCACTACATCACACTCTTCCTCGTGTTCATCACCTTCTCTTTCCTTCTCTAGTGGCGTATATCCTCTCCCTTTCTTTAATTAGAATTAATCAGCGACTCTTTATGGCCAGTTAGACTATATAGCCCATAGTTATCATAATCTAATCTATAAGCTCAAATTACTGATCTTATCTACTCTGCTTCTTTAATAAAGTTAACTACCCTATTTTTTTTTGTTCCCCATACATAATCTCTTGCCACTCCACATGTTTCATATCCATCCAACTAAGTCTTTTATTTCATGGTGTGGTTGGTAAGCTAGCTCAAACACGTGAACTTATCTTTCTCACTAATGTGTCCACAAGGTCTAAAGGAGCGTCTCAAAGAGGTCCAATATTATAATATATCCTACTCGGACAAACTGTTCATTCTATTTACCTTTAATTTTAAACAAAACCAAACTTTATATGCATCACGCATCCGAGCCTCAAATATACCTCACATATTACAAACCAATAGATGATTCTTTCAACTCTTTTCGCAAATTCAAATAAGTATTACCATAAGTAAACTAGTTCCTGAACACACCTCAATAAAATTCACTTACATCCCTCTAGGCCATTGTTCTACTCATCCCAAACGTTTAAATTGTTCTTTCTCCTCTCATGTATACCAAAATTAAAGTGATCTCTTAATACTAATTACTTCAAACTATTCTCCTTGATTAAGAACCACAACCATTTGTGCTAAGCTTTCATTCTCTCAAAGTCATGTTGCGACCTAATTTCCCAAGGTCATACCTTTTGTAATTCCTTAGTCATACTAAAGCAAAAGAAGTATCTACCCTCTTATTTAAATCTACGAAATTCTCCACCAAAATGTATTAATAACCCATAAATTACGATTTACATCTCGACGACTCAACTTCAAAATTGATTCAATATAGTCCTTACATTTATCCTCAAAATATCATTCAGTGCATTAAGTGGAGTCAATTTGATAACATTATACTCTATTCCAATATCTTTTCATTACTCGAAGCACAATCACCTTTAATATCCACATCATAAATATCATCCCAGTTGAGCAAGTCATATTACCTCGATTCTCTCAGTTAGTACCTCTCATCAATTATTTTCTACACATGCTATCTCTAAACCACCGATCTTTACACTACATCATCATCATTCTCAAATATAATAGCGTAAATGTTCATTCTTTTTTTTTTTCCCAACTAAATAGTTCTTCATAATCCACCAAGTTAAATCGAATCATTGGTATAATAGTCATTCAAGAAAAGTTATCTACTGATATATCTCAATAACTTTCGTATCATTATCACAACAATAACATACTTATCAATACCTCAAATCATCGCTCATTTACGAAGAAATATTTAGTCCTACATCTCATAAATTTCCAATATTTCTTAATCAGCAACCACAAATAGGTGTATTCAGTCATGCAGACTTCTCTAAGTTCCAAATTCCTCTCAAAGTTATCCTTGTTATATAGTCTAACTAACTTTTCAAGTAAGCTCTTTTGCATCAGTTTCTTGCATATCAACAACTAATTAACAATATCCCTCCTTACCATATGAACATTCTCCAAACACTAAGGTTCCCAAATAAAATGTACTATTACGTTGATCCTATAGCCAATGTCCCTTAAAGAATGTTCAGCTATACCTACTACACTTTCACTTTGCTTACATATACCAAAATTTTAATGCCCACTTATTGTCCAAACTTTGTACACAACTTTTTTTTTAACCTCAATTAAACCCTAGAATAGTTCCACTTTAAGTCCCATCGCAACAAACAATACCAAAGGCTAATAAGTAGTGCAACATTTGATTTTAATTATATTATTAGTCATTTTTAAATCTAGGATTATACTCCCACGTAAATCTTCACTTGTAATATCAAGTCTCAAATCTATAATCTCTATAATTCATTAGTGTTAAAACAATTTACAACTCACGATTTCAATTAGTTATATGATCACTAAAACTGTAACATCTTGTTACCACTCCAAATAGAACCAATAGCCATATCATGCAATACATTCCCAATAATGATCGCCATCACATAACAATTTGAATTATAAGACAAATTCTCATGTATATAATCTCAACTAATTCAATATGTTACACCTCTCAAGTACCATCATAAGTTATTATTCCATTTCATAACACCATATTATGTGCATACTCAATTTCACTTCAAATCATATTAACATACAACATTACATACCATTTTCATATCCCTTACAAATCATAATGTTCAATCATTCATGTCGATTCCAACAATTCGTAACATACGTCCCATACAATCCCACACTCATCTCACACGCGCCATTTAATATTGTTATTAATATTATTACTATTTTGAAAACCTTTTGAAAATATTTACTTAGATCGGTCGATTCACGGGCGGTGAAGAGATATGAAGATCTAATCACCTATCCAAGAAGGAAACCCGCTCTGATACCACTTTGTAACACCCCCATAATCCGTTATATTTAAAAATAGAGTTTTCATGTAAAATTCGGAATATGGATGTGTCACATTTGAACCAATTGTAGTAGAAGTATTTAAATCATGTAATTCAAAGGGGTAAATGTCCACGTGAATTAAAAACCAAAGAGTAAAATCCGATTACAACCAAATCCAAATGTTTGCGGAAGCGAATAAGTTTGATGATGCCAAATAAAGATAATTGTCTAAACATTGGTTTCCAATAAAAACAATAACGCGCGCGCTCTCCCGTGGTTCCCACGTCCTAGTTCCTTGGATTACCTGTCACACGATCTGCTCTCACAATAGTGGTCATAGCAGTTCCAATTAAGGACAAAACAAAATAGGGTCAACAATAATGTTGAGTAAGGTAAACAATCCAAAAATAAATAAATAAGAGTTTTACTTAAAATTTAGAATTCATAAGAAAGTAGAATATCATTGAGAAGTTCAAGTTTCTAAATAAGGAAATCCGATCCAGAAATAGTTAGTCCTTCCAAATCTTAAAACACTTTCCTTCGAAGAAAACATTTCTTCACTTTCTTTAGTAAGTAATGGATAGAGGCCGTATGGAGAGGATTCCCTCGCCCTAGTCCGGATAAGACGGGGTTCACCAAACCATGTACAATAACTGTCCAAAAATCCCGCGTGTGCACACCCCTCCAAGGGCCAACCCCAAGGAGGAAGATAAGAGGACGGGGTCTCGATCAACTAACCCCCACCATAAGCTCTGTATAGGAGGTCCCCTTTTATTATTTTGGAACAACCTACCCCTCTACCAAAACCGTTCAAACCAAAAATCAAAACCCTTTCCAAACAATTAAATCCATTTCTTGAGATTAACCATCTCCATAACTTGTACAAAAGATCAAACGGTTTTGGTTTTCAAACTCTTAAAATTTATGAGTCCTTTATTATATTTCAACACTTCAAAGGATGGAATAACATCAATTATTTTTCAATATTTCATCACAATAATCCAAACTTATAATAACAACCATTATAAACATTATACACAATATAACATTTGAAACAAAACTCAATAGTTCAAGAAAAGTGTATGGACAAGCGTTTCCCTTACCTTACGAGCTGGTCTAGATTTAAAGTTCCTCTTCTACAAATCCCGAGTCTACAATATACATAAAGTACTCGTTACCAATTTATTCAAGTCGGTCCTTAACTAGTTCAAATGGTTTTATGTATTTTACTCGGTTTTTGTTATGTTTCCATTTTGAACGTTTTGTTCCGAGTTTTATTATTAAGAAAGTAAACTAAGTTCATGGTCAGAATATTTAAGAGTATTTATCAAGTTGGTGCTTTTAGTTTAACAAGTTATAGCTTATACACTTGGTTTATACAAGTTCATTATCTCATACATACTTTACGGTTTTATAGATTCTGAACAGTGACTTCAAAACGTCATAACTCCTTCATTACTTAACTTTTTGGGGTAAGACCAGTGAGGTTGGATTCCTTAAGATGTCATACAACTTTAAGTGTCAAATATTAACAGTCCAAAAACGACTCTAAGGCCTCTGAAATTTCTGTTTAGTAAAACGTGACGGTTTTCGAGTCACAGAAAGTTTTGGGCTGGTTCGGGTGTTTTAATAGTCGAAATATCGGTTTACAAAAGGCCAACATGCATGTCTCTCATTAAAGTTTATCATAGTCAAATTTCAAGAATTTATCTTTAGTATAACTTTATTTACTAGTGGTCTATTTGAAAATGGTAGGTTCTCAACTATCAATCTAAAGAACAATATTTTATCAGATTTCCAGATTGTCACTTTGTGTTGCAAAAATCATATAAAATCAAATACTCAATATTATTGGACGAAACCAACTCCAGTAGGTCTAGTATTTAGTCTACCAACTTTTATGTTTATACCATATTAGCCAAAAATAGGTTTAAGATGTACTATTGGTCGGATCTTTAACTAGTGGTCAGAATATGAGTCACAAAATGTTTTTAAGTATATTACAAAGATTATAAATTCAAATGAGTTGATTCCAGGGCCTAATATACTCTATATTCATTGAAGTTCATTGTGGTAAAAGGGTTTGTCCTCATTAATCTTTTAAGTTACTTTTTAAGACACAAACATTGAGACTAGCAGATTCGTTTGTCCAGAATCATGTTCTTTTGTATGATTTTTCATTTGCAAGATACTCAACGTATTATGACAAAATTTTGTACACTTATTAAAGACAGGAAGACCTACGACATATATTTTTTCATAGCAATAACACAAGTCTAAGTTGGATTTTTATTCTGTTAATTATCAACCTCCGGATTTGACACTTTGATGATTGTTATGTGCTTAAGTTCATGCATGCATGAATGGAAACTTGTTTAATTATTGTTCTATGATTTAAACTAAATGAATAGGTGTTCTTAAGGTTAATAAACATAAAATGGTGGTTTAGACATTCTCACCAAGTGAGGATCTTGGTGCTAAGGCTAGATCCTCCTCCTTATGCTCCCTCCTTCTTCTTCTTCTTCCTCTTTTCGGTTTCTCTCTTTCTCCCTCTATCCTCTCTCTAATTTTTGTGTGTATGAGTGTAATTTTAGATCTGGTTGTGTGGTTTCAAATGAGGTCTTAATGTTTAATTAAGTGAGTTTTGAAAGGAGGAAAAAGGGAGACATGGGGAGGGGGAAATGACAACACAAGGGGGACAAAAAAGATGGGCTAGCAACATCACTTTGCATGCTTTGTCTAGGCACTTATTATGGGGTCTAGGCATGCTTAGGTTTGTCTCAAATTTCAGATTTGTGAAGCATAGAAGACGGGTTTGGGTGGCGGAAATTTTAAATGGCGCGACGGTCTATTACGCACACAATTGTTCGACGGTTTTTACCAATTACTAACGTCAATATTTTATTTGGTATACCTCATATTTTATTATGTACGAATTTTATTTTATAGATATATATTTATAATGTCCAGCATTAAGATTTTATTATTAATTAATTTCCCCAAAGTCGTACCCGATTCTCATCGAAGCGATAATTATATCGCCACTAGATCTTCCATTTTATCTTCATTGATTTCAGTCTATTAAAATCCTTTTTTGCTAATATTATTAATCTTTTTTTTTTTTCTTTTTTTTTTTTATTTACGAATTTTACGGGTATTACAATCTACCCTCCTTAAAAACAAACTTCGTCCTCGAAGTTAAAACATCCCTCTAGGAGCAACAAATATAACCTCATTCCTTAATATACGAGGGAAAGATGTGGGTGTTACATCCCACCTCCCTTAAAGAACATTACGTCCTCGTAACTAAATATTTGGCTAAAATAGTTCTAGATACATAAGCTCCAAGGTTTCCTCGGCTTCCTAAGTGCGGGCGTCATTGGTTGACCATAACATCTCCTCAATTACTTCCAAGGTCTCATATTGGCCTATGGTTTTAGGCTTACTTTTCTTCTCTTACGCAATCGCATCGCCCTTCTCCTAGGTGATAACCCAACCAACCACAACTTATCTACCAATCACGGTTAATTTCCGTTCTTTACTCATGGTTAATAATCAATCGCTATGTTGGTCCGTTTTCTAGTTTCGTGAGAAACGATCAACACTTCCTCTTTTATCCAATTGCATCTTCTATCTTTATTATTTTCACCTATAATTACGCATACACATGTGTTCCATAACCTCCATTAACCTCTTGCGGAGTTACTAACACCTTTAAACCAAAACTCTTAAATCTCTTTTACCTCCAAATAGAAACAAATTTTTATCCTCAAATCTCCAAATGATATACAACTATTAATAATGTTATCAAATCCAATTCCGCATGAAATTCTAGTAATCATTAACTTAATTCTTCGAATTTACACCGTCGTAACATCATTCCCCTTAAGCCTCATAACATTCCATGTATCACATTTTGAAATTAATTTAGCGGCCTTAATTAACCGTTATTTGAGAACTTCACAATTCATTTCTCCGTCATCTCGCATCCACAAAACTATGGTATATCTCAAATCCCTGATTGATCATTAAAACCAACACATAGCCAACTAATTTTAGCATTCTCTATTGTCGTCAAATCACTAATGGGTCAATAAGGTTTCCTCGAAAATTCACCCTTAGATTTCCTCGATTGGTTAATTACCATAATTACTAACATTTTTCTTAGTATAAATTACTTAAAACATTATCACTTCATATGCTACAAGCCTCCAACAACTACGAAAAATCTTTACAGATTGATATAACGTTTACCTCAGATAGCAAGTGTTCCTCAAGAATCTCAATCCATATCATGCTACGTCAGACTTCTATCTTTCACTTAAGTTCTATTGGTCATGTCCATTACTTTTCCATAAAATATGTATCCTTAATCATATCCTTAACTTCATCACAAATACTAGATCCATTTGCTCTTTGGTGAACAATTGTATATAAGCCTCATATCCTCTTTTGACTTCTCGCGACATTACATCATCTTTTCACAATTAATCATAATCTCATGCCTCTTTACTGAATCCACACGCCAACAATAATTCCTTAAGTATATTGGTAATCGCTTGTTCTTAATATCTTAGGACACGTAAATATTCAACTTACTACACAAGATCACGCCACACGGTTAGCTACTACCCCAGTGTCCATTCTATTTCTTTTAACTATTATTCTTTCTAAACATACTACTTTCGTTCTAATAAAAGATAGAGATATAATATTATATTATCTCATTTATACAAATAGTGTCTCATTTCACTGCTTCAACATATGAGACTTAAAGATCTCAAATCAATTTCAATGTCATGGATAGTATCTCATTCTACTACATGTAGCGTTTATATCACACCCAGTTAGTTAGACAACAATCGTATGTATAATATCTCACAGTATTGTTCACATGATTGAAATTCTTCCTTAAAACTAAATATCAACAGTGTATACGTCATCTCGTACTACCGTTCATACAACTGATACCTCAACAGTCATTTGTACCATCAGGACTAAGCATCCAAGGTTATTCAACCAATTTTATATCATAATCAGTAGGCCAACATTGTACCACTCAAGTATCCATCTTTGTATGAATAATAAATAGGCTAATAATTGTCTAAGCTAATATTCACCCTTTATTGTCCTAGATAAAATAATTATAAATATCCACGATATAGTTAGCTTTTATGTTCCTAATAACTAGATTGTACCCACGTGTACTACATAAATCCTCGTAATTATCGCTATTGAAATCCCACTCGAATTCCGCACTAGATCACACTCTTCCTCGTGTTCATCACCTTCTCTTGCCTTCTCTAGTGGCATATATCCTCTCCCTTTCTTTATTTAGAATTAATCAACGACTCTTTATGGCCAGTTAGACTATATAGCCCATAGTTATCATGATCACAATCTATAAGCTCAAATTACTGATCTTATCTACTCTGCTTCTTTAATAAAGTTAACTACCCTATTTTTTTTTTGTTCCCCATACATAACCTCTCGCCACTCCACATGTTTCATATTTATCCAACTAAGTCTTTTATTTCATGGTGTGGTTGGTAAGCTAGCTCAAACACGTGAACTTATCTTTCTCACTAATGTGTCCACAAGGTCTAAAGGACCGTCTCAAAGAGGTCAAATATTATAATATATCCTACTCGGACAAACTGTTCATTCTATTTACCTTTAATTTTAAACAAAACCAGACTTTATATGCATCACGCATCCGAGCCTCAAATATACCTCACATATACAAACCAATAGATGATTCTTTCAACTCTTTTCGCAAATTCAAATAACTATTACTATAAGTAAACTAGTTCTTGAACACACCTCAATAAAATTCACTTACATCCCTCTAGGCCATTGTTCTACTCATCCCAAACGTTTCAATTGTTCTTTCTCCTTATGTATACCAAAATTAAAGTGATCTCTTAATACTAATTACTTTAAACTATTCTCCTCGATTAAGAACCACAACCATTTGTGCTAAGCTTTCATTCTCTCAAAGTTATGTTGCGACCTAATTTCCCAATGTCATACCTTTTGTAATTCCTTAGTCATACTAAAGCAAAAGAAGTATCTAGCCTCTCATTTAAATCTACGAAATTCTCCACCAACATGTATTAATAACCCATAAATTACGATTTACATCTTGACGACTCAACTTCATCATTGATCCAATATAATCCTTACACTTATCCTCAAAATACCATTCAGTGCATTAAGTGGAGTCAACTTGATAACATCATACTCTATTCCAATATCTTTTCATTACTCGAAGCACAATCACCTTTAATATCCACATCATAAATATCATCCCAGTTGAGCAAGTTATATTACCTCGATTCTCTCAGCAAGTACCTCTCATCAATTATTTTCTACACATGCTATCTCTAAACCACCGATCTTCACATTACATCATCATCATTCTCAAATATAATAGCGTAAATCTTCATCTTTTTTTTTTCCAACTAAATAGTTCTTCATAATCCACCAAGTTAAATCGAATCATTGGTATAATAGTCATTCAAGAAAAGTTATCTATTGACATATCTCAATAACTTTCGTATCATTATCACAACAATAACATACTTCTCAATACCTCAATTCATCGCTCATTTACGAAGAAATATTTAGTCCTACATCTCATAAATTTCCAAGATTTCTTAATCAGCAACCACAAATAGGTGTATTCAGTCATGCAGACTTCCCTAAGTTCCAAATTCCTCTCAAAGTTATCCTTATTATAAAGTCTAACTAACTTTTTAAGTAAGCTCTTTTACATCAGTTTCTTGCAATATCATCAACTAATTAACAATATCCCTCCTTACCATATGGAACATTCTCCACACACTAAGGTTCCTAAATAAAATGTACTATTACGTTGATCCTATAGCCAATGTCCCTTAAAGAATGTTCAATTATACCTACTATACTTTCACTTTCCTTATATATACCAAAATTTTAACCCCCACTTATTGTCCAAACTCTTTACACAATTTATAACCTCAATTAAATACTAGCATAGTTCCACTTTAAGTCTCATCACAACAAACAATACCAAAGGCTAATAAGTAGTGCAACATTTGATTTTAATTATATTATTTGTCATTTTTAAATCTAGGATTATACTCCCACGTAAATCTTCACTTGTAATATCAAGTCTCAAAATCCATAATCTCTATAATTCATTAGTGTTAAAACAATTTACAGCTCACGTCTTCAATTAGTTATATAATCACTAAAACTGTAACATCTTGTTACCACTCCAAATAGAACCAATAGCCATATCATGCAATATATTCCCAATAATGATCCTCATCATATTACAATTTGAATTATAAGATAAATTCTCATGTATATAATCTCAACGAATTCAATATGTTAAACATCTCAAGTACCATCACAAGTTAAGATTCCATTCCATAACACCATATTATGTGCATGCTCAATTTCACTTCAAATCATATTAACATACAACATTGCATACCATTTCCATATCCCTTACAAATCATAATGTTCAATCATTCAAGTCTATTCCAACAATTCGTAACATACGTCCCATAGAATCCCACACTCATCTCACACGCGCCATTTATTATTGTTATTAATATTATTATTATTTTGAAAACCTTTTGAAAATCTTTACTTAGATCGGTCGATTCACGGGCGGTGAAGAGATATGAAGATCATATCACCTATCCAAGAAGGAAACCCGCTCTGATACCACTTTGTAACACCCCCATAATCCGTTATATTTAAAAATAGAGTTTTCATGTAAAATTCGGAATATGGATGTGTCCATTTGAACCAATTGTAGTAGAAGTATTTAAATCATGTAATTCAAAGGGGTAAATGTCCATGTGAATTAAAAACCAAAGAGTAAAATCCGATTACAACCAAATCCAAACGTTTGCGGAAGCGAATAAGTTTGATGATGCAAAATAAAGATAATTGTCTAAACATTTGTTTCCAATAAAAACAATAACGAGCGCTCTATCCCGTGGTTCCCACGTCCTAGTTCCTTGGATTACCTATCACACGATCTGCTCTCACAATAGTGGTCATAGCAGTTCCAATTAAGGACAAAAACAAAAGAGGGTCAACAATAATGTTGAGTAAGGTAAACAATCCAAAAATAAATAAATAAGAGGTTTACTTAAAATTTAGAATTCATAAGAAAGTAGAATATCATTGAGAAGTTCAAGTTTCTAAATAAGGAAATCCGATCCAAAATAGTTAGTCCTTCCAAATCTTAAAACACTTTCCTTCGAAGAAAACATTTCTTCACTTTCTTTAGTAAGTAATGGATAGAGGCCGTATGGAGAGGATTCCCTCGCCCTAAACCGGATAAGACGGGGTTCACCAAACCATGTACAATAACTGTCCAAAAATCCTGAGTGTGCACACCCCTCCAAGGGCCAACCCCAAGGAGGAAGATAAGAGGACGGGGTCTCGATCAACTAACCCCCACCAGAAGCTCTGTATAGGAGGTCCCCTTTTATTATTTGGGAACAACCTACCCCTCTACCAAAACCGTTCAAACCAAAAATCGAAACCCTTTCCAAACAATTAAATCCACTTCTTGAGATTAACCATCTCCATAACTTGTACAAAAGATCAAACGTTTTGGTTTTCAAACTCTTAAAAGTTATGAGTCCTTTATTATATTTCAACACTTCAAGGGATGGAATAACATCAATCATTTTTCAATATTTCATCACAATAATCCAAACTTATAATAACAACCATTATAAACATTATACACAATATAACATTTGAAACAAAACTCAATAGTTCAAGAAAAGTGGATGGACAAGCGTTTCCCTTACCTTATGAGCTGGTCTAGATTTAAAGTTCCTCTTCTACAAATCCCGAGTCTACAATATACATAAAGTACTCGTTACTAAATTATTCAAGTCGGTCCTCAACTAGTTCAAATGGTTTTATGTATTTTACTCGGTTTTTGTTATGTTTCCATTTTGAACGTTTTGTTCCGAGTTTTATTCTTAAGAAAGCAAACTAAGTTCATGGTCAGAATATTTAAGAGTATTTTATCAAGTTGGTGCTTTTAGTTTAACAAGTTATAGCTTATACTCTTGGTTTATACAAGTTCATTATCTCATACATATTTTACGGTTTTACAGATTCTGAACAGTGAATTCAAAATGTCATAACTCCTTCGTTACTTAACGTTTTGGGGTAAGACTAGTTAGGTTGGATTCTTTAAGATGTCTTACAACTTTAAGTGTCAAATATTAACAGTCCAAAAACGACTCTAAGGCCTCTGAAATTTCTGTTTAGTAAAACGTGACGGTTTCCGAGTTACAAAAAGTTTTGGGCTGGTTCGGGTGTTTAAATAGTCGAAATATCGGTTTTCAAAAGACCAACATGCATGTCGCTCATTAAAGTTTATCATAGTCAAATATCAAGAATTTATCTTTAGTATAACTTTATTTACTAGTGGTCTATTCGAAAATGGTAGATTCTCAACTATCAATCTAAAGAACAATATTTTATCAGATTTCCAGATTGTCATTTTGTGTTGCAAAAATCATATAAAATCAAATACTCAATATTCTTGGACGAAACCAACTCCAATAGGTCTAGTATTTAGTTTAACAACTTTTATGTTTATACCATGTTAGCCAAAAATAGGTTTAAGATGTACTATTGGTCGGATCTTTAACTAGTGGTCAGAATATGAGTCACAAAATGTTTTTAAGTATATTACAAAGATTAAAAATCTAAATGAGTTGATTCCAGGGCCTAATATACTTTATAATCATTTAAGTTCATTGTGGTAAAAGGGTTTGTCCTCATTAAGCTTTTAAGTTACTTTTTAAGACACAAAAATTGAGACTAGCAGATTCGTTTGTCCAGAATTATGTTATTTTTGTATGATTTTTCATTTGCAAACTACTCAACGGATTATTTCAAAATTTTGTACACTTATTAAAGACAGGAAGACCTACGACATATATTTTTTTAATAGCAATAAAACAAGTCTAAGTTGAATTTTTATTCTGTTAATTATCAACCTCCGGATTTGACACTATGATGATTGTTATGTGCTTAAGTTCATGCATGCATGAATGGAAACTTGTTTAATTATTGTTCTATGATTTAAACTAAATGAATAGGTGTTCTTAAGGTTAATAAACATAAAATGGTGGTTTAGACATTCTCACCAAGTGAGGATCTTGGTGCTAAGGCTAGATCCTCCTCCTTATGCTCCCTCCTTCTTCTTCTTCCTCTT
>JAIUZE010015852.1:0-13035 GCA_022085475.1 Heliosperma pusillum | reverse complement strand
TCCGCATTCTTGATCGCAAAGATAAAAGGTTGAGAAGCAAGGCGGTGCCTTTAGTGAAGGTTTTCTGGAGATGTGGTAATGTTGAAGAAGAGACGTGGGAACTGGAAGCTACCATGCGTGCTAAGCACCCAAACCTATTCAATTAAGGTATCCTTCCTTTGCTCAAGTTTCGAGGGCGAAACTTTTTAAAAGGTGGGGTGATTGTAACACCCGTAATATTAGCCGTCATAATTTAATAATATTATATTAATATTAGTTAGCTTAATTTTAGATTTAGAATAGAACTTAGCTTTCCGTGTCTAGTCTAGCAAATCCGAGCCCATAATTGGACTCTACTCGGAATTTCATATGAGTTACGCCTTGTGCCACATGTTGGGCCTTTTTCCATTCTCTACTCACTCAACCTAGACAAACCAACACTCATTTTTCCACTTGAGTTTTCAGCAAACCTATCCCTCCTTCAACCTCACAAAAACACACCAAAACCCTAACCCATCACCATTGTTGAACTTCAAGCTTTTCCACACAAATCCCACCATATGTCACTCAATTGTTGCCCAAGTTCATTGATTCTTAGCTAGTTCTTCTGCTTTTCTTCTTCTCTTTCTTTTAAGGTAATAAAAATCCCGTCTTTGTCACTTTAGTTTTCTCGTCTTTTTCTCAAGGTGAAATAGTCATCTTTTTATATGAATTTGTAGGAGGAGACATTCAAGATCCCAACAAGGATTACTATCTTGTGAAGGAATAGTTAGAAGATGAGTGAAGACGCAAAAAGGTAACGATGAAGAGTTATTCGGTATCAATATGTGTTTTAATGTTTTAATTGTAGTTTTAGTTTCCTTAATTTCATGAGAAAATGTGCTAGTTGTCCATTCGATCATATGCGTGAATTCATCTCCTATGCTTATCTTTCACCAATCCTATGCTAATTTACAATCAAGTTATTAATTATGCTAATTTATCATGTATGAACTTAAATTGGGTAATAAATGTCATTTGTTATTGATATATGTTGTGGGAATTGAATGGGTATCAAAGGAGCTTGAGTTTTGATTGTTGTTGAACTTGATTTTCGAGCAGTGAGTCCCAGCCGACCGACCGGCCGCCGGTCACCCCAGCTGGCTAGGAACCTCTGATGTGAATTGGACAAAATTTGGGTGATATTGGTGTTGTGTTTGTCCCAGCCGACCGACCGTCCGCCGGTCCCCCCAACCGGTTGGGCACACTTGTGTATTTGGTTTATTTTCGTTAAAACTGCGAGTACCAGCCGGTCACCCGGCAGCCGGTCCAACCGGCAGAAAGTCTCCTTTTCCCCCTTTCTTCACTTTTCTCATTCTGCTCTATGGCCCCGGCCAGGTAGCCGGCAGCCTGTCACACCCACCGGCCGGGGATCCCTGTAAATTATGGATGTTGTTAAGTGTTGCTGAGGTACCAGCCGGGTACCCGATAGCCGGTCCACGTGATCGGCTGGCACCCCATTTGACTTTTTCTCATTTCTTTTCCATATTCCTTCACATGTAAAAGTTTGTATGGTTTGTTTATCTTATAAACTTACGAAATAACATTAAATATTCATGTTTAGAATATATGATATCTCACATGTTTATATCACATGTTTTATGACGGCTTTTGCTGTGTCCCCTCTTGAGTCGGTTCTACCTTATGTATTTGATTTGAGCACTACTTGTTGAGTGCTTTGAACTCTAATTTCCCGTCTACACCTTATTCTCGTTAGACTCGAATGTCGGAGCGATGGGGGTGTATCCTTAAAGATTGTATGCATGTTTAGTGGGGATATGACGACGTTGTTAAGAGGTGAACACAATGCGTTGATCGACTCGGCCGTCAAATGTTGTATCCTTGCGATGTGGTGTCATGGCATGTAGCGTACTACTTTGACTTTTGACTACAGATCTCTTTCCGCCTCTTTCATATGGTTTTGCCAAATTTAGGGTACTCGACGTTCTTTGTATTGATCGAGTCTTGGATGTGGAACGTTATACCACATGTCGAATCGGGAAATGCCTTATCCCGATAGTCTGGCCAGGTTTATACATGGTGCTTATTGTTTGGTATTTCACATACTTATATCATATTATCTGGAAACGTATGTTTGTACTTCACATGATTCACTTGTATATAAGTTGCTACATGTTTAGTTGTTGTTTATGCATGTTTACTTGTGATATGGCTGGGAGAACCCGGAGTTACTCCCCACTGACTGTGGCGTTCATATTTTATGAATGTACAGGTTTCATGGTGGATCTTTAGTTGCTTTTGGGTTCGTGTGTGAGCTAGCGGGCGTTGGCCTTTGACGATTCACCCCTTGACGTTCTTAGCTAGTTTGCTAGACTTTATTTATGCTTTGACTACGTTTTGAGAGACTATGTCTCCTTGTAGTATTTCATACTTTGGTTTTATTTATTTGACACTCCTCGTATTTTCTTCTTGGCATGTAAAAAGTTTCAAAAACTTCGTATTTTCCGCTATATAATTGCATGCTTGTTATGTTTTATTTCCACTATCGCGAGGCTTGTCACACTTGTACATGACGACGTATGAAGAATATGTAATATTAACATTACAATTTATAGTCGAAATATTTAAGAACATATATCTTAAAACTTAACGATTTGACATTCAAAATATATTAACTTATTCGATCAACGGAATACGATTGTGACAAGTAAAATCTTTCGTTCTTTTATTAGGTACTTTTTGTAGCTTCTACGAAGTACTTGTTGTATAAATAATTAAAAAATATAATATATATTACAAACGTTGCAGTATATGTGCAATATGTCGTGAAAAAGTATAAGTAGATACGAAATTAGATAAACCCCTTGTAGTTCAATTCATATTGTATAATATGGGCTAATCTAATCTAAATATTTATGACCCCCGTCCCGTGAAATAATAAATAGATACATTATTAGATAAGTTAAATCGATGTGCTAATATGGCTAGTATAATCCACAATGTATATACAATTATTTTATAGTTAAGTATATGTACATTCACATTGGTATTCGAAGACGTATATCTTACAAATTATTTATCTTTTCACATTTTAACATTTTGTATTTGGTATTTTTATAAGTACTAAAGTCATATCTGAATAATTTTTGAAGAAAATAATTTACGTTCTCTATGAATTTTTTCATTCTGTTTTAAATTAACGTATTTCTTTCGATATTTTTTCTAGTTTTAAATCTTTAGTCTTTTTAACTAAAATATCTTTATACATTATTTCGACTATAGTTCAAGAATTTGAGTTTTAATATTTTGTAGCTGCTTTTTAATTAATTTTCTTATATAAATGCGAAAATTGAGTATTAAATGATTTCCCTTAAAATTTGACGGTCTCGTAAATTCCATCATTTAAATGGTCATATTTCCAAGTTTCACCTTACTTCTTTTTTTCACTGAGTACGGTTAAATAATTTAGTTTATATGTTATCGATTTAAATATAAAGTCAATTACAATTTTCGTACTTAATTAACTTGGCCTGATTTAAATAGATATTTAGAGACAAATCAAGTCATTGTTAAACGGATACAATGTTGCACTTCCAAATAATTAAATTTCATGATGAAGTGGTCCCATAAAAAATTCTATTTTTAAGGGTTGTTTGCCAAGTAAGCAGTGTGGTTGTTCTTTTAATAAGTAAGGATGATTGTGCTAAGTGTTAGGACTAACCTTGTTTTGTTTTTGTGTCTTATGAAGATGGTTAGACCTCGACTTCTAGAAAATGTCATATTGGAGGCTCTCACTCAAGTCCTTAGGAATCAACAAGACGCGGCCAATGCTCATGCTAACCAAGCCCCTCCTCCTTGAGATGACCATCACCAAGGAGGTTATGCTTGGGTGGCTAGTCAAATGGCTAGATTCAAGACCAAGCCTTATGGTGAAGAATCAGATCCTACCGAACTCTTGGAATGGTTCCGTGAAATGGAGAAGCAATTCGACTTGTATCAAGTTCGAGAAGAAGACAAAGTAAGGATTGCCAAGCATTTTATTTTGAGAGAGGCCGACAATTGGTGGTCGATAACTAGTCCTACCGCTACTTTTGAACTCAATTTTAATTGGGAACGTTTCAAGACTCTTGTAGAAGATCGATTTTATCCCAAAGAACTCAAACAACAAAGACACAAATAATTCAACGATTTCAATGAAGGTGATTTTTTGGTTCAAGATTTCACAACTCAATTCATCAAGCTTGCTCACTTTGCACCAAGACTCATTAAGCATGAGGAAGACCGAGCTTTTTACTATCGTAATAAGCTTAGTCCCTTGCTTCAAAGTAAGGTAAGGAGAAGCTCTACCTCTTTCGGAGAGTTGTACGATGATGCACTTTGGGCCAAGAATTCCATGAGGGCCATTAAAGATGAAGCGAAGATGAAAAATCCCTCTTCTGCTTTCTCACCTAGGCAAAATTTCTATGGCAAAAGGTCATTCACTCCCTCATCTTCCAATGCCTATGCTAACAAGCGGAGATTTAACACTCCTTCAAATGCAAATGCAAGGGCTCTTACTCCCTTCTTGCCTCAAGCTACTTCTAATGTGGCTCCTAAGCCCAATGCTCCCCCTCAAGCTCATGCTAATGCTTGAGTCCAAGCTCAAGGCGCATTTGCAACTGTTGTAGGTAACCCTGTGGGAAATATCGGTATATTTCATACATGAAATTTAAGGATTATAACGAAATTATAATATATGAAATACGAGTCATAAACGAAAAGCATAAAGATTAAAATCAACCTTTTGGTTCTAGCAATATGGCCTAAGAACAAATATCGAGATCGATATTCTCCTAGTTGTTGCACCCAAGATGCTCTGAGATATGCCTTTTCTAGTGCTAGAAAGAATACAAAAATTACTGATGATTTTTGTGTCATGTTTTTGAATGATGAATCATGTAGAGAAGAAGAGTTTATATAAGACTCTCCTCCTCCTCTTTTGGCCGTGCAAGTAGAGGTCTAGTAGAGGGAGGAGTCTCCCTCTTTTTCTTCTACTTGTTTTAGGAAGTATAGTCAAGATAGGAGTCTTCCTTCTTTTATTTATTTAATGTATAATATGTGTATGTATTATTATAATATATACGTCAATTATAAACATCGTATATTTATAATTTGCTAATTAAATATAACAGTTTATATTTAATCACGAATTAACATTTAATTCGTTTAAGCTTACATTATTTAATCGTAATAAATAATTACATTATATACATTAATTAGATATAACAGTTTATATTCAATTACGAATTAACATTTAATTCGTCTCAGCCAGTATTATTTAATCGTATTAAATAATCGTATCATCATTACATTGACTACCCTTTTAGTCATATACATCGACTAACCTTTTAGTCATATAAGGCATCAATATGATCATATTTTTCATATAATCATATCTCTCAAACACATCCTTTAGGTGTGACTTTTAGGGACCAGTTGATCACCGCCATTAAAATGACAATAACGTCAAACTTCTAGCAAGCCAACCGTTATCGATAAACGTTAATCAACTGATAAGAATACTAAGTATACCCTATGAACCTGTAAGAAATTTATACACGTTATCACACTAATTGTGGAGGATACTAGCTCCAACAAACCCTACCACCCCGGTGTTGGATACTTCAACCGACCTTTCACTTGCCTACTTTTGCAAGGGATCTATCTATGCTCTAAGTCGAGTCGATGCCGATGCTTATCCGGAGATAATGACGGGTATGTTCTCAATCTTAGAACAACCGTGCCTTATTTTATTTGATACGGGTGCCTCAATGTCTTTCATATCGTCGTCTTATGTAAGAAAGTTGCCTATTGAGTCGACTCCTAGTGAAGATACTCCTATATCCTTACCATCCGGAGAAATTATCTCGTTTTCGACTCTTTACCCTAATGTCTATTGTGGTTGCGGGGACCATCTTCCCCGCTAATCTCCTTAAGTTTCCCTTAGGAGAGTTTGATGTAATACTAGGTATGGATTGGTTAGCTGTGTACCATGCAAGATTCGAGTGTAGAGATCAAATGATCCTTTTGAAGATTCTGTACGTTAGGTCTTCGCATTACCTATAAGGGATCATATTCCCGTAATGGTGTGCGATTCGTATCCACAATGAAGTTCATAGGTATGATGAGGAAAGGTCAGCAAGCCTATTTGTGCATTGTGACTACTACATCTTGTTGGACCAATTTGATAGTTTTGATAATGACATATGTTTACGTGATAATGTGGTTTATTTGATATATCATATGCATGTAATTGTGTGCTTTATTCTTATTATAGCTAGCAACAATTATGAGAAGAAAGATCAAAGTTAGGCATAACTTTGATAAAGTCTGTGAGACAAAGTTATAACAACTTCTGGAATAACTTTGGAAGTGAACATGGAAGTTATAGCTAACCAGGCATAACTTTAAAGAAAATCGCTTCAAACAAGATCTACATAAAACAACACAAGACTCGAGATGGAGGGTCTTTGTGATCAAGATGAAGAGATGATTCGTATACTGAATATCTTTGTGAAGATTAGATAGTATAGGTCGTCATTCGGTAACTATTCCATTCGAGAGATTTTATGTTCAAAGTTATAGCTTTAGCCTATAACTTTGGATGATAAATGTTGATGCATGATTTTGGAAATAAAATGTTTTAAATGTTTTCAAAAGTGAAAGAGTATTTTTATATTTATCAAAAGTTTTATTAGAGAATATATTTATGAGATTCTATTGGTTAGTAATACAACTTATGGGTTGTCATCCTACCTAGGGTTTCTAATATATTCTATCTCAATTTGTTGTTAACCTAATTAGCCCACCTAGTGTTTGAGCCAGCTACGGTTTCGTGAAACCTAGTGTTTGAGCCACCTAGGGTTGCGTGCCTCCTAGGGTTTTGTGAGCTATGGATTTCGGCCTCCATAGGTTATTTTCCTTGTTTACCTAATCTAGGATTCTACTATATCTTTACAACAATATTTTGAGATATAAAGATAAATATATTTCTATAAGATAAACCAAATAATATTTTGAAATAAAGATATTTCTAAAAGATAAGCAAATATTTTTTATGATAAGATAAGTATCTTTATTAAATATTATACTAGGGTTTTAGATCTACTATGATTCTACTACTATAAATACTCATTCATATACAAATTGCAAAATACACGAAATACACTACATTCACACGGCTACATATTTTACTTGTGTTGATTTTTCAAAATCGTTTTAAAGCAAACCTTTGAGCAAATATTTATTATTTTTAGTGTTTATTTTCAAAAGAGTCGTGCATCAATTATTATCAATCGCTTGAGTGAAATACGTTATTTGATAATAGTACATCATTATAAGCTTACAATTCTTTAACGGGAATTTGTGTGAGTTATATTGTACTTTCTTATTAGCGTAAGATAGTATAGAGTATTTAGGGATACTCACCTTAGTTATAATCATAGTGTTGATTATACGAGTGGGTTGGTAATTTTTGTAATCCGTAGAAAGGTACTAAAAATTATTAATCGAGAATAGTGACGTAGGTTTCAACGTGTGAAACTGAACCACTTCAAAAATCGTGTGCCTCTCTCTTATCTCTTTACTTTTCGTCATTTCGTTATTCGCGCTTACTTTGATTAATTAATTAGTTGATTTTAATTCATAAGATCAAATAATTAATTACATATCATATAAATCGAAAAAGTGGGGCTAGTTTTTAATACTCAATTCACCCCCCCCTCTTTCGTATTCGATCAATAGACTCTACAATTGGTATCAGAGCCTCGTGCTCTTGATTGCCTTACAGCAAGGAGTCTGATCCATTTATCTTTTTATTTTTATTTATTTTCCGCTGCATTTAATTTTATTTTAATGGATTCCAAACATCTGAAGTGTCCCGTATTCGATGGGAAGAACTACAGTTATGGAAAAATATGATGACCCATTTCATAAAGGGTAACGATTGGGAGGTTGGCTAATCATTAAGAATGGTCCTAATAAGATCATGCTTGGATCTGCTACTGGCACTGCCATCGAAAAGAAAGAAGATGACTATGTTGAGGCAGATTATAAGAAAGCTGAGAAAAATTCAAAGGCTATTAGTCTATTGCAAAACGGCATGACCCATACTGAATTTGATCGTTTCTCATCTAGTTCTACTGCCAAGGAAATATGGGATGGTCTTGAGCTTGCCTATGAGGGGACAACTGTTGTCAAAAAACAACGTATTGCACTACTTATGCGAAAATACGAACTGTTCTTTATGGAACAAAATGAATCGCTTGACAGCATGTCCACTCGCTTCTCTAGTATCATTAATGAGTTGAAAAATCTTGGAAAAACTTTTGACTCCGAGGAAATTGCCAGGAAGATCCTTAGAAGTCTATCTAAACGATGGAGACCTAAGGTGACGGTAATTGAGGAATGTAAAGATCTATCTGACCTATCTTATCAAGAGCTACTTGGAACCCTAATGGCTCATGAGATTACTCTTGATGAAGATGAGGCAAATGATAGTAATAGCAAGAAAGTGGCTTTACAAGCCGAATCTAGTGAAAGACAAGATTCGGATCTTGAAGATGAAACAATGTTATTTGCTAGACGTTTTAAGAAAAAATTCTTTAATAAACCACAAGGGAAAACGTTTAACAATAACACCAACAAATCTTACAAGAAGCCAATTGAGTCAAAAGGGTCTTTTTCAAGTCGTGGTTGCTTCAAATGTGGGGATAATGATCACATGATCAAAGATTGCCCCACATGGAAGAAAATCAAAGACAAAAATCAACGAGACAAAACCAAGAAGGAATTCAAGCAAGTGATGATGGCTTATTGCTGGGGAGATCTCGACACAGAGGACGACGAGTCAGAGGAAGAGGAAGTCGCCAACTTGTGTCTAAGCAACGTCAGTCTTGACCTAATTTCTGACAGTGACAATGAAAGCGAATCCGAGATGTGTCTTGTTGGCAACTCAGATTCAGAACCAGATTCAGAAGATGACGAAGAGGTTAGTCATCTTGAACTTAAAAAGCAAGTTAAGAATTTATCTAAGAAGTCTTTAATTAAGTATTTTGAAGAAGCCTTAGATCATTGTCATGAACAGAGTCTTGAATTAAAAGATCTTAAAGAACAAATTCTTGATATTGCTGAGGAAAACCAACTTCTAAAGGCCAAAGCTAAAAAGCTCAAGTCTAAAGTTATGGCAACTTCAGCTATAACTTCAGACAAGACAAATGTTGAGAAAGAAGCTCTTGAGTCTAAAGTTATAGCTAATGAAGCTATAATCTCAGAGTTAAAGCTCAATATTAAGCATCTTCAAGCCAAAGTTATAGCTAATGAAGCTATAACTTTAGAATTGAAGAAAGTCAATGAGCTTTTACAATCTGAAGCTAAGGGAAAGGAAGTTGTTATACTTGATCACGAGAAAGTAAACTCCTTTCTCTCTCAGCAATTGAAAGATATAAAGGTTGAGTTCTCCCAAGCCAAGAGTCAACATAATGAGGAGAAACTTATCTTGAACAAACGTTTTAATGATTTTTGTGAAAATTTCAAAAAGAACAATCCTTCCAAAGACTCGAATGTAGATCATTCGTCGTGTGAAAAAGAAATTCAGTCTTTGAAAGAATTGCTCCTACATGCACGAAAAGTTCATGATAAGTGGGAAGGAAGTCAGAAGGTCTTAGACTTCCTTACCGAACAATCTAATAATATCATGAAGATGGGTCTAGGTCATGAATGCTATAGTCGTAGAGACCATGATAAGTGCAAATCCACTCCTTCTGACCGTGATTTCAGAAGAAGGAAGTATGTCAATCTTTCAGAATATCTGATTTGCAATTATTGTGGTCACAACGGTCATGTTAAGGATAATTGTGTTAAATATGTCAACGAGAACAAAAATCAATTTGATTTTGTTAAAGAACATGACGTGTCTAGTGTTAATGAGTCTGAACCTGAATCTCAATGTGATGAGGTTAGAAATAATGAGTTCAGGTGGTTTTATGACATAGCTTTCGATTACACATCTGTACCTTCAAAATCTAAACCTTATGTGAATCAGAAGCAGTCATCTAAACCTAATGTGTGTCACAACAATAACAAACACTATAATCTATGGTATCTCGACAGTGGTTGTTCGAGACACATGACCGGAAACAAGAATCTTTTTCTTTCACTAGAGTCGTTCAACGGTGGCAAGGTCACCTTTGGAGACAACAAGAAGGGAAATATAATCGGTGTAGGTAAGATTGGTATATCTTCTTCACATGCTATCAATAATGTATATCTGGTAGATGGCCTTAAGCATAACCTGCTAAGTATCTCTCAATTATGTGACAAAGGCAACAAAGTCGTTTTTCATTCAAATGTTTCTCGTATCACAGTTGAAGGTACTAGCAATGTTATCTTAGAAGGTCTACGTAAATGGAACGTGTATATGATTGATTTAAACAAAGTCACTACAAGTTCCTTTACGTGCATGAAAGTCACTGTGGATGATTCATGCTTGTGGCACAAGAGGTTTGCACACATCAGTCCAACGATTTTAAAGAAACTCAAGTCTTGGGATTTAGTGGGGGTCTACCCTCAATAATATTCGAACAAGAGAAGATGTGTGACTCATGTGCCTGTTGTAAACAAGTTAGATCTTCATTCAAACCGAAACGAGTAGTAAGTATAGAGCGTCCACTTGAGTTGGTACACATGGATTTGTGTGGACCTATAAAAGTTAGAAGCCGCGGTGGATCAAGGTACGTATTCGTCCTAGTCGACGACTACTCAAGGTATGTATGGCCTATCTTTTTATTTACTAAAGATGAAACTTTCAATGAGTTTGTGGTACTAATGAAGCTCGCCCAAAACAAGTATGATAAAAAGTTAGTTTCCATTCGTACGGATCATGGCACCGAGTTTGATAATCAAGCTTTTATAGAATATTATAGGGAGAATGGTGTAGGACATAACTTTTCTGCACCACGAACCCCACAACAAAATGGTGGTGTGGAACGTATGAATAGAACATTAGAGGACATGGCCCGCACTATGCTTTTGTGTAGTGGCCTTCCTAAGAGCTTTTGGGCATAAGCCATTAGTACTGCATGCTATGTGCACAATAGAGCTATGATTAGACCTATTCTCAAAAAGACTCCCTATGAACTTTTAAGAGGGAGAAAACCCAATATAGCTCACCTTCGTTGCTTCGGGAGTAAATGTTTTGTCCATAATAATGGAAAAAGTAATTTGAGCAAATTTGATCCACGAAGTGACGAAGCTGTGTTTGTTGGTTATTCTAATCATAGTAAAGCTTTTAAAGTTTTTAACAAAAGAACGTTGTGCATAGAAGAAAGTGTTCATGTTGTATTTGATGAAGATAATGTGCCTGAACAAGTTGAACAGAATGAAGAAGAAGACATGAATGATCCAGACTTTCGCCTTTCAAGGGAAGACGAGCCAGACAATAATGAAGAATTATTGAAGGAATCAATGATGAACTTGATAAATCCGCAAATGACCTTGAACAGAGAACTGAGACAATTGTTGATGATTAGGACAGTCTCTTCCAAAAAAAAAGGAAAAGGAAACTGAAGTTATAGCTGATGATGCTATAACTTTGAACCAGAACCAAGATGGTGTAACTGAAGTTGTACCAACTTCAGCTATAACCCCAGAGTCTAGCTCAGGGGGAACCAATCTTAATTCTGAATCATTTGAGGAAAGTGAAAGTTCATCAAATGATGATGAGCCTAGGAACTCTAAGAAATGGAAATATAAGAGTTCTCATCCTATGGATTCTATCCTAGGAAGTTTGAATAAGGGAGTTCAAACGAGGCGAACATTAAATAACTTTTGTTCATTCTATTCTTTTCTGTCTACCATAGAGCCTACCAACATCAAAGAAGCTCTTGCAGAATCCGACTGGATTGTGGCTATGCAAGAAGAGCTTCAACAGTTCGAAAGCAATAAAGTATGGCACCTTGTGCCTCGACCTCCTAATCGAACTGTGATTGGTACTCGATGGGTATTTAGAAATAAATTGGATGATTCAGGAGTTATAGTTCGTAACAAGGCTCGATTGGTCGTTCAAGGTTATAATCAACAAGAAGGGATGGATTATGACGAGACATTCGCTCCAGTAGCAAGACTTGAAGCTATTCGCTTGCTCATCGCCTTCGCAGCTCATGAAGGAATGAATTATTCCAAACTGGACGGTAAGCGCATTTCTTAACGGTTATTTGGAAGAAGAAGTTTTTGTTGAACAACCTCCTGGATTTTTGAATAGCAAATTTCAAAACCATGTTTTTAAACTCGATAAAGCTTTATATGGTTTGAAACAAGCGCCTAGGGCTTGGTACGACAGATTGTCAAAATTTTTATTACAAAACAATTTTAAAAGAGGAGCTGTCGACAAAACCCTATTTCTAAAATCCGAGGGTTCTGATTTACTTGTTGCTCAAATTTATGTAGACGATATTATCTTTGGTTCTACTAACAATAAATTGTGCAAGTATTTTTCAGATCTAATGACCTCAGAATTTGAAATGAGCATGATGGGAGAATTGAAATTCTTCCTAGGATTGCAGATTCAACAAACCAAAGAAGGAATAAAGATTCACCAACAAAAATATGTCAAGGAGCTAATCAGAAAATTTGGTATGGAGAACGCTCATCCAATGGACACACCTATGGTAACTGATAAAAAGTTGACCCTGGACGAAAATGGTAAGTCCGTAGATGAAACTACATATCGAGGTGTGATTGGTTCTTTATTATATTTAACTGCAAGTAGACCTGGCATTATGTTCAACGTATGTGTCTGTGCTAGATTTCAATCATGTCCTAAGGAATCACATATGATTGCAGTTAAATGTATCTTGAGATATTTAATTGGTACTGTGACACCCTCAAATTTGCGGAAAGAAAAAAAATAATTTAAATAAATAAAAGATGAGAATACATTTCTAATAGGTTCACTTTAGTGAAAATCGGTAAATTTTAAAACCGGAACCTACTATTAAATATATTCATCATAACGAAGGT
>JAIUZE010015850.1:0-10950 GCA_022085475.1 Heliosperma pusillum | reverse complement strand
CCGTAACACCTCCGCCCCAGCTTGGGAGCGAATTGGAGGAATATGTTGTTGTGTGTTCCATTACAGGTAGTAAATCAGTAGCATTGGAGCTGGAAAAGGAAAAGTCGGGTTCGCGTGACGACGTAAAGAAGAAGAAGTCCAAGAAGGACAAAGGAGCTCGCATGTACGCACGTGATTCCGAGGTGGAGCTAGACTCCAAGAAACCATCGTACGTGTGGAGGAAGAAGACGGAACTTACCGCAGCTGAGGGTATTTCCGCAAGTCAAAGGCCAAACGGTGGCCTTCTCATGAAACTATTTGGTTGGTAGCCGGGTTTGCAACCCCGTGCAATTTGTAAAAAACAATTTATTGCGTTTTCAGTTAGACAATTAGACTACTACGTGATAATCCGTAGTTTAGATAGACAATTCATCTTTCCTATTGGACGATTTTTGGTATTTTCTGGTATTCGGTTGGCATCATTTTTCAGGCGGATGCGGAAATGGACTGTTCAAAGTCGTGGGCTGTGCACTTACGAAGTGCTCGATCGAGCAAACCAGAGCTACTCGATCGAGCGACAATGCCTGGAAAGGTTGGTCGATCGAGTGGCATTTCTACTCATTTGACCCTACTTTGATGCTGGTTTGGGGAAGCTTTGTCTTGTGAGTTGTTCCTGTTCCTTTTGTTTTTCCATTCTTCATATATATTTCATTCCTTAGGAACATGTATTAGGTTGCTTTTTTCCTTTTCCTTTATATGTTGTTGTGCTATAGCCAATGAGGACATTGTCTGTTTTGGTTTGGGGAAGTGTTTTACATCCTTTTGCGTCTGCATTTGCATTCGTACTGCATTCACGTTTACAATTCATGTTAATTAGAAAAATTAGAAAAAATCAAAAAAAAAATATATCACGTTTATTTTTGCATATAGTTGAGTCGGATTGGAGTCTTGTTCATGATGAAAGTGCACTACAAGTCTATTTTATACTATTCTTTGCACCTTTCTTGATTTACGTAGTAAAATCGAAATAGTGAACTATTGAATTTTGTCTTGGAATTTAAATTTGATTATTAGACTTGACTCAACATTTTGGCAAACTACTTATATATTCTGAGTTTTATAGCCTATAACTGGTGACATCTATGACCAGTTCATCTAGGAATGAGAGTAGTTACTCCCCACATCTCATGTCATTTGCTTGTATATGAATTTTGATTTCTTATTGCCTGCACGCATTGGGTTTGTGGTCGGTATTACGTGTTTTGAGAATATTTGCATCTCCCTTTTCCTCATTTTACCCCATTAACTCCACATAAAGCCATATCTGCATGTTGCCCTTAACTACATCCTAAACTAAGCCTACCTTTGCCGAGCTAGTTTAGTAGTCGAGGTATATTCTACCGTTGTGTCATTTTTTGGCTCGTTTCATTGATTGGAGTGGGTATTTACGAGAAAAAGATGTGAAGTGTTGAACAGTGTCTCGATCGAGTACTTTGTTTAGCTCGATCGAGCAGATTTTGTGTTTTTGTGCCTCGATCGAGTGACATGTTCTGCTCGATCGAGATGTTTTCCTTAGTCATCCAAGAAAAGAAAAAGAAAAGAAAATGAAAAAATGAAAAAATATGAAAAATAATTGGCTGAAGTTTTTATTGTTTACACCTCCTATGCGTATCATTATCGTGTTGAGGTGTTATATGGGATTTGTGTTGTATATGCCTATATTGGTTAAGGCATTGAGTTTAATTTTGATAGTTGGAAGAATGGAACGAGTTATATTGCGATTTTGTCAGGAACTAGCTTGGCTATTTACCCTCACATCTCCATTAATTGTTTTGCCCCTTCTTACTAACTAGCCTCACATATCCATATTTTTGCAAGTGTTCGGCACGTGATTGTCCTTGAACGGTGGTTATGCGTGTGTACGGTGCTTGAAATCATCTTTCATATTAGTTAGCAATGCATGTTGTGTCGGTCGTAGTCTAGGTGAGTGACTATATTTTCTTCTCTCTTTCTTATACATATTTACTTACCATTTGCTTGTTGAGAGAAGAGTGACCCGTGAGAGTCCGACTTTGGTTGAGTCTTGCAAGGTCGAAAGTCTAATTTATTTCCAAGATTGTATAAATTCGTTCACTTTCGTATTAAGCTTTGTAGCGATTGAATGAGTGCATTAAATTGTTTAGAATTGACTTTTAGCTAGCTCTGAGACTTACTCCATTCCCGTAGGTTTCTTGGTAAAAACCATGTTTCATGTTCATCGTTTGAGTGATGCAAAGTTTATGTATGAGTTTGATTATGAAGAGAAGTGGGATTTTTTTCCTTTACTTGGCTAAAGAGACATTTATATGGGAGTTGGAAAATTCTTGTCAACCCCAATTCAATCAAAGTGAGGAAATGCCTACCAATGACACATCTTCAATGAGCATCAATGACATATTGCAAGATATTATCAAAGGGGCACAAGACCTTGAGAAAGCTAATCAAATTGAAAGGGTAGCTAATCAAATTGAAAGGGCTATAGCTAAAGAGCATCAAGAGCTATACAATGTGAGGTTGGAAAACCTTGAAATTCAAGTAAACCAACTCCTTAGGGATATCGAAGAAAGTAGTATCGAACAAGATGAGATGCACACTTTAGATGATTCTTATGTTGATAATGGTTTCATTAGTGATGAGTATGACTTTATGGTTGAAGACCCTCCTTCCCCTAAGCATGAAATGAGTCACAATTATAAAAAGTGTGTTGTTGATGAATATGATTTTTGGGATGATGAAGATGATGTGTGTGACTTGAAATCCTCTTGGGCCTTACCATCCATTGAAACCCCTATTCACATTCCGAGTTCCGGAGTTGATGCCTCACACCTTGATAAAATCTCCTTAGTTCGTAGTAATTCTTGCCCAAATTTTACTTTTACGGGATTAACGAGTGAGGTGTTTGAGAAGAATGAGCAAGAAGACATGAGTTGGGGGGAGGTTGATATTGAAAAGGAGGAGGTAAAGGATCTTGATGATGTTGTTTCTGACCTTCCTAAGACTATAAAACTTGCTAGTGTGGAGGTTAAGGAGGTTGCGAAAATGAATATGGAAAATGAGTTTGTAGAGGTGTACCTCCGCAAGGAGGAACCGCCTCAAATTTGCTTTGAAATGTCATCAAATGTATTCCACAAAGAAGCTCATGAGTCCTCTCATTATTACTTGGTTTTTGCCAAATCCAGCTTCTCTTTCAAGGAGCCTTACCGCGACATAGAATCATTTGGTTTTGACTACACTTGCCATATTATTCCAACCTACTACCTCCACTTCTCATCTTTATGGGCTAATGTGTTTGATAAGTTACTAAGGGCGTTGAGTTATTCCGCTCTTGAGTCTTGAAGAAGAATAATCTTGAAAAGGCGTCGAGCAAACGAAAAAAAAAAAAACCAAAAGCGCTTTCAGGAGGCAACCTGTACTTCTTATTTCTTTGCATTTTTTGTACATCTTCTCCACATTGAGGACAATGTGGAAACTAAGTGTGGGGGAGGAGTTCTGATGTAACATACGTACGTTTTATTCATGTTTTGATGCTTTTAAAAAAAAAATTGAAAATCCCGGCTAGGTGAAAACCCACAAGGGTGGGCACCTAGGCAAAAATTGGGAAGGTGGCCGAGGACGGAATGAAAACCAGAAAGGGCATTCTGAGCAAAAAGAAAAATCGAGTTGCGAGCCACCAATGAGAGGAAAGGAAAAGCTAAGGTGAAAACCCGAAAGGGCACCTTAGGCAAAATGAGGGATTTTCAAGAAAAAAAATGGAAAAAGAAAAAAAAAAATTGAGCAAAATACTTCCGATGATGAGGATTTTTGGAGGGAAAAGAAGGGAGAAATAAGGAGGAATTTGGAAGGATGTTAGCTTAGAATTTCTTTTTATTTTTCTTTGAGTCACAAATTTGGTTCCAAATCGGTGGATTTCTCTTGTGGTTGCTTGGTTGTGCGAATTGTGTAGTTTGGGGCCAACCAAGTAACCATGTTATACACTAGTGGAGTAATAAGGGGGTGATATAAGAAGTGGAGTTGCATGGAGTTTGGTGATGAGGGCCATCTCGCTATGCCTTGGGATAAGGCAAAGATGGTCATACTACAATCTTGGGAGGTATAAGAAGGGAGGAGTTGAGGTGAGATGAGTCGGAGTTGGTGGTGTGTCGAGTCTTGTATTGAGGGATTTATAAGTAGGAAGTGGTAAGGGAAGAGTGTGTTAAAACAACTTTGAGTCATTTTCTTTTAATAGGTGGTTGTGTTTTGAGGGAGATATAAGAAGGTAGTGGTGAGGGAAGAGAGGTCATTACCTTCACATGCTATGTTTGGACTCATGTTTGTCTTGCTAATCTCGAGTTTTTACTCGGGACGAGTAAAAGTCCAAGTGTGGGGGTATTTGACAACACCAAAATGTGTTGTGTCTAGTAGTATTTATTAGGTTCGTTCATTATAATTCTTACGGGTCGTTAGCATCGTTTTATGCTAACCTTAGTCATTGTAATTATGTTGTTATTTAGTATTTTTAGTCAACTTTTAGAGTCAAACCCGGAAGTCAACAAAAGTCAAATTCAAACCCGAGACCCGAGACCCAAACCCGTTAATTGGAGTGGGCTACAAACAAATCATCAATGCAAGAAGACCAAGTCCAAAGGGTTAATGGAAGTCAAGGCGGGACTAAAATCCAAAGGGTCAACGAAAGTCAAGGCGCTGAACCAAGGGGAAAAACTGGCAGCATGAAACGCTGCCAGCGTCCCACGACGTTGCCAGCGTCCGTGGGCGCTGCCAGCGTCCTGGTCTCATGCATGCGTTCCTTCATTCTCCGTCTTATCATTTTGAGGCCCATTTCTCAAGGCCCTAGGTTTCCGGAGCCAAGGGTATAAAAGAGTCATATTGTAGAGAGAGAAACACACAACATTGAATACAACATTCCACAACACAACACATTAGAATTCTCTCAAGTTTTGTTCTTCATTTTGGTTTTGTAATTTGGTTGAAATTCATAATGGGTTGTAATATTTGGATTATGGGTAGCTAATTTTCCATTACTTGGTGTAATTTGAACAAGTTCACACCTTTAGCATTGTATGACTCTCTAATCCTCTTCTTCCTTATTTAATATAATTTATTTGTGTTAATCTTTCATGTTGAGTAGATGAATGTTTAGTTTGACTAGCTTGACATTTTATTTGCTTAATGAATGCTTGTTCTTGGTAAGATTTGTCAACCTATACTTGAATGTGGGAAGTAAACTTGAAAGACTTCAACTTTGGTTTAAAGTTAGAGTCTTTTGGGTGATAAATTATATGTTGTGTGATTTTTACATGATTTAGTGTTGAATTGCATGATTCTAGCTTAATCCTTTGGTTTAATACTTAAAGCTTACTCCTTTGATTGTGCTTATGTTTTAATAAGTGTTGGTTAAGTTGTAAAGGGTCAATCTTGGGTGGTTTAATCCATGTTGACTATTTCTTAGGAGGTAGTATTAGATATATAAGAAGAGAGGTATAAAAGGGTCATCTTTGCTAATTGTTGTGTTGCTTGGGATAATTGCACTAAGTATCTTTCTCATATTTGATTACTTGCATAGAAGGTGTTTGTTCAAGTGTCTAGACTAGAATTTCATGTTTCAAGTTGAATCATCTTTTTACCCAAATTTCCCCCTCTATGTTATCCTACATGTTTTCTCATTGTGAATATCATAGTTTGTGATTACTAGCAATTAGTGTCTTAATTAGTAATTAGTACCTTAATTAGTGTTTAGTTTCTTAATTAGTGTCTTAGCTAATTGTTTAGAGTCTAGATTTAGCTTAATTTCGCCTTCTCTTGGGTTCAACCCTTTTCTTACCATTTTACTACCTTTATTTAAGATAGTTTGTGTTGGTCTAGGAGTTATAAATTGTTATTTGATTGTAGCTAATTAGCGGAATTAGCGACACCGCTAAAAAGCCTCGTCAAATTTGGCGCCGTTGCCGGGGAAGGCAACAAAGCTAAAGCTAGTCTAAACTTTTGGCTTAAATTTGTATGTTCCTTTTTGTAAATATTAGGAGTCAATTACTTGTTGTAGATTGTTTAACTTGTTTGATGAAATGGCAAACTTAAATTTTTTCCAATTTGAGAATGAACCATTTTGTGCATATTTTGATCGATTGCGGGACTATGCCTCAAATTGTCACTACTCTTATCAAACTTGGGAGCTTTGTCATGTATTGTTTAATGGGTTGAATGAATAATCAGTTGGTCAGGTTATGATGCGTGTATTTTGTATAGACTTTCTAGTCCATGTATTCACGCATTTCTATATCATTTAGGTGATATTATATCACTATATGCCCCTATTTGGCTACTTTGTACTTTCATTACTATTTTGTAGGTACAAGCTGCGTAGTAGCGGAAACCGAGCCAAAGCAGTCCACTTTGCATGCATTTAGGAGAATGGAAGGAACGAGACGGGAGCTCTTGCATGGGGAAGCGTGAAAGCGTTCATCATCAAAGCCCAAAGTCATGATTCACGCTATGTGCCAAGCCAAAAGACCTCGATCGATTATATATTTGGTCGATCGAGGAACATTGAAGTGAAAAGTTTCTCGATCGAGTTGTCCTGTGCTCGATCGAGTAGAAGCTGCTGAAAAGTTGCTCGATCGAGTAGATCAATTGCTCGATCGAGTGATTGCCTCCAATAAAGTCCTCGATCCAGTGGTTATTTCCCTCGATCGAGTGGATCCTATCACGGGCTTTAAGTCCATTAGGTTAATTAGGTTTAGAGTCGTGTTATACACTATATATGACTCTTATTTACGTCATTAGTGGGGCAGCACTGATTATTCAGTAATTAGCAGACATTAATCCTTCTTTAGTTTCGGAACTTTTAATCTTTAGTTTTCATTCGGGTTTATTCGACGTGGATTGTTCTTTACGCCGGATTGCTAAGATTGTAAACGATTTCTCTCTTTTACTCGTACCTTTATCTTAATCTTAATTACTACTTGCTCTACTTAACTGCTGTGTTATTATTGTTTATGCTTATTAACTACGATTTTATTATGTCTATCGTCATATGTTTAATCGTCTTTGTTAGCATAGTTAATAGCATGAGTAGCTAATTCTCTTGTATGTTGGGATGAGGGAAACTGTAGTAGAGGCATGTTAGGATAGATTAGTTTAGTTAGTCTTGAATATGAGAATCAGTCTAAGCAATTTAATTGAGGTTTAGTCGAATGAGTATACGCAGGAGACTAGGCTAGGTAGTTAACCCCGACCTGGATCGAGAGATTGGAAGGGAAGGTTTGCTTAGAATTGATAGGTGACTCCTAAGAGGACGAGAGTTAATTAGGAAAATCCCTAGGGTGGTTCGAGACCGAGAGGAGAAAACCATTTCCCTTCTCATTGATAGATTGACTGACTTAGTTGACCCATAGATGCCGATACTGCAGTAGACCGAATCCGAGCATATTTCTCTTTATCTGATTTATTTCATATTTCTTTTTTCCTTTATTTCTCTTTCCTTTAGTCTTATTTAGTAAGTTAAAACAATTTCAAACCCCCAGATTGTTACTGACAGATTTAAATTACAGTTAGTTAGTTTCCTCCCTGTGGAGATCGACCCTACTTCCGCTATCTTCTTAGTTAGTAGATTTAGGTTTTATTTTTGGTGTATAACGACCACATCAAATTTTGGCGCCGTTGCCGGGGAGGCAATTAAATTTTCTGTTATTTATTTCTGTCTCGTCTTAAGGAATTTCTAATTCCTTAAGACTGTTCTTATCTTTCTCTTTATAGTTGTGTATGAGCAGGTCCCAAAGGCTCGAATTAGTGGAAGCTGATCCAGAGCCTGAAAGAACCTTCCTGCGCAGGAAAAGAGGGTTAGATAAGACTATTCAGGAGGAAGACTTGAGTACTTCTGAATCCGTCTTTGACAGTTTCACTTTCGAGGAAGATTTAACTGTTGAGACTACCATTCCAGCAAAGATGCCTAATATTGCTAGCCATTCCGAGCCTACAGCTGCATGTATACCTCAAGGATTCAAACTTACAACGGACGAAGATGGAACCACTTTCGATCTTCGTCCGTCTTATATCAAGCTTGTCCAACAGGATAAGTATAGGGGTGTGGCTGGGGAGGATCCGCGGAGGCATATGGAGACCTTTGCTGACTACTGTTCTTCTAGTCCGGTTTCCAAAGGGGTGACAGCTGACAAGATCAAGGAATTCATGTTTCCTTTTTCCCTTACTGATAACGCCAAAGACTGGTTGAAGAACATGAATCGAGAAGAATTGGGTATTACCGACTGGACCACACTCGCTCTGGCTTTCTATAAAAAGTATTTTCCACCGCAGAGGACGAATGCTTTGAGGGGTCAGATTACTAATTTCAAGCAAACGACTCATGAAAATCTCTATGAGTCCTGGGATCGATTCAAGACGCTAGTGAGGTCTGTTCCTCACCATGGGTTCGAGCAGTGGTTTCTGTGTAACCAGTTTTACACCGGGTTATATGACGATCATCGAGCCATTCTAGATGCCGCGTCAAACGGGAGGTTCCAGAAGGAAATAGATGATGATAAGGGTTGGAAACTGATTGAGGAGATGGCAACCCATTGTGCTGAATATGGTAATCCGAGGAGTGGTACACGGACGATAGCTAGTATCGATTCTGAAGGTCTGGATGCAAAATTCAATAAACTAAATGCCAGACTTGATAAATGGGAGAAGAAAGCTGAAGATAACCAGCAGACGGTTCATTTGCTGCAGCAGGATGATATGATTACTTGCAAGAGGTGTGGCGAAACTGGTCACACGGCTATAGACTGTCTCGCTGAAAGCGAACAAGTCTTTTCCTTTCAACAATATCGTCAAGGAGGTGGGTACTACAATCAAGGGAATATCCATCCCAATTTGAGATGGACAAGCCAAAACGTCTTAAATCCTACACCTCCACCACCACAGCCGACGTATCAACCGCCGCACAAGCAAGGATTTTAGAACATCCAGTCTTCGCAGCAAGCTAGTTCCTCATCTGTAGGAATTGCAGAAATCGGGGAGTTGAAGTCTATGATCCAAGCTTTAGCTATCCAAATGAGCAAAACTGATCAAGCAAAAAATGCTACTATTAAGCTTTCGGAGTCGCAGATTGCTCAATTGGCAGGAGTTCGATCGACTAGGCAACCCGGGCAGTTACCGTCTCAAACTGACAAGAACAAGGAGACGCTGAATATGATTACTCTGAGAAGCGGTCTTGCTTATGACAGTCCTGGTCCAGTTGCTGATATTTCTGGTGCGAATCCTGATGTTGCGAAGACTGTTGCTGATAATATGCTCGATCGAGAGGTTATTGCTAGTCGATCGAATGAAAAGAAGGAGAAAGCACTCGATCGAGAGATTAGTGTTACTCGATCGAGCGAATCAGAAAGCATGTTACTCGATCGAGAGGTTGTTAATGCTCGATCGAGTAATTTAGATAGCCAAGCGGTCGATCGAGAGAATCTGGTTGCTAGATCGACTAAGTTGACCGAGGAAGTTGCTCGATCGAGCAATTTAAGCTCGGAAAATCTTCGATCGAGTGACTTAGATACTCGATCGATGGGTTTTCATGAGCGAGAAGCCCGTGCGAAGGGGTTAAGCAAGCAGATGATTAACAATGCAATTGTCAAGGATATGCAACGTGGTAATCCTGACATTCTAGTTCCGTTTCCAGGTCGATTGAAGAAGGCTAAGGTCGAGAAGGAATTTGCTCGGTTCGCTGATATTGTACGCAATCTCAAGGTGAACGTTCCTTTTGCAGACCTCTTATTAAAGGTACCCTCTTATCTGAAATTTATGCGAGAAATTCTTTTGCGTAAGAGGTCTGTAGACACTGTAGAGACTGTAGCTTTAACCGAGGAATGCTCTGCGTTCCTCCAAAACAAATGCCCCCCTAAGCTGTCTGACCCAGGTAGTTTTTCTATACCATGTCATATAGGTACCTATCTCATAGACAACGCGTTATGTGACCTAGGAGCTAGTGTTAGCGTCTTACCTTTGTCTTTAGCCAAACGGTTAGGCTTTACCAAGCTTCAGTGTACAAACATGACGGTACAGATGGCAGATAGAACCTTGTCTCGAACCTTAGGAATCATAGAGGATGTTCCTGTGCAAATAGGAAAATTCTTTATCCCGGTCGATTTCATAGTTTTAGATATACCTGAGGATTCTCACACTCCCATCATTTTGGGAAGACCGTTCTTGCATACTGCGCAAGCGGTTATTGATGTTGGGTTACAGACTCTGACTTTTCAAATAGGTGGGGAGAATTTAGTATTCACGCAGTCTCATGTTAGTAGGGGTCCTATGCTTGTGTCACCATGCTACGCACTTCCTTTATCTGATATCGCACCTGATTTATTCACGCATGACAAAGCTTCGGTTCCTATCGAGCCTATAGCTCCTATCTGTGATATCCCCAATGCTACCGTAACACCTCCGCCCCAGCTTGGGAGCGAATTGGAGGAATATGCTGTTGTGTGTTCCATTACAGGTAGTAAATCAGTAGCATTGGAGCTGGAAAAGGAAAAGCCAGGTTCGCGTGACGACGTAAAGAAGAAGAAGTCCAAGAAGGACAAAGGAGCTCGCATGTACGCAAGTGATTCCGAGGTGGAGCTAGACTCCAAGAAACCATCGTACGTGTGGAGGAAGAAGACGGAACTTACCGCAGCTGAGGGTATTTCCGCAAGTCAAAGGCCAAACGGTGGCCTTCTCATGAAACTATTTGGTTGGTAGCCGGGTTTGCAACCCCGTGCAATTTGTAAAAAACAATTTATTGCGTTTTCAGTTAGACAATTAGACTACTACGTGATAATCCGTAGTTTAGATAGACAATTCATCTTTCCTATTGGACGATTTTTGGTATTTTCTGGTATTCGGTTGGCATCATTTTTCAGGCGGATGCGGAAATGGACTGTTCAAAGTCGTGGGCTGTGCACTTAC
>JAIUZE010015849.1:0-23933 GCA_022085475.1 Heliosperma pusillum | reverse complement strand
CCAACGAGATGTCACACGCCCAAAACAAGCAAGTAACGAAGGAGATATGATCATTTTACGAAAAGGGGTCAGTGCAGGAAAAATTCTGTTGGCAGCGGGTGACGCGGCCTGCGTCCTACGACGCAGCCTGCGGCCCCCAACGCAGCCTGCGTCCTTCACGGGATTCAAGGACGAACAAAAATCGACATGTTATCAACAACAAAAACCTCATTTATCATTACAAATCATCAATTCTCATATCAATTAACAACTAACAACATCCATCAACAACAATACAAGTCATAAGCTTACTAACCCTAATCTACATACGGTTTCTATCCTAGAAATCACATAAAACACGTAAATGATATCGAGTAACCCTTCACCGTTACCTTTACGCGTCTTTAATCGATTACTAAGCTTTCCTAGTAGTCTCCACCTACAATTAGGTAATAAAAGATGAATATATTTCACCTTGAGAAAGACGGATAATTTAAAAAGCGAGAAAGACGATGATTTTAATATCGAAACGGATAGAGGAAGGTAATAGGAGAAGAATGAGACGAACTTACGTGAATTCTATCAAGGAACGAAAGAGCTAGGATGATTCGATCGAAAAATGCTATGGAGGCAAGGGTTTGATTTCTTAAGGAGGAAGAAAAGTTTTGGTTTGTGTTGAAATGAATTAGGTTAAGGTTAGAAGGGAGTATAAGTAAAGGGTGAGTCGTAAAAGTCAATAAAAGTCAAAGGCGGCTCAAAAGTCAAGAAAAGTCAAAGACGACTTAAAATTCAAGAAAAGTCAAAGACGACTTAAAATTCAAGAAAAATCCAACACGACTTAAAAGTCAAGAAAAGTCAAAGACGACTTACAATTCAAGAAAAATCAAACACGACTTAAAAGTCAAGAAAAGTCAAAGACGACTTAAAAGTCAAGAAAAGTCAAAGACGACTTAAAAGTCAAGAAAAGTCAAACTCGCCTTAAAACGGGATTCTCATGGAATCTCGCGGAAATTCCAAATACGAACTCGGAAATTCTAAATTCGACTCGGAACATAAAATTCTAAATTAAAACTTAAATTTGCTGAAAAGATTTCGTAAAATATTTCTACTAGAAAAATAGGGTACATTTCCGGGTGTTACAATATTTTGATACTCCACGTCAGTTGATTAACGTAAATCAATAACGCTCGGCTGACTAGACTTAGACGTTATTGTCGTATGACGTCTTTAGGTCACACCTATAGGATGAGACCCAAATATAATACTAATTATTTGTATATGATACAGTTTAATTAGTCTCTTACATATATTTGATATGTACTTTTAGTTATGAGAGTTAATTGATAGAAATTGAGTTTGGAACTCAAATGCTATTAAGTATTATTATTCAATTATACGATAATTGATTAATAAATTTACGTTTTATTTTAATACGATTAAAAAAGATTTAATTTAGTAATCAAATGTTAATTCATTAAATTAGTTGAGGTTATGCATATACTTTGAGGTAAAGATAATTAGTTAATTATATTTACAAGAAGTTGTAAAATAAATTAACTGGGCATTGTGGGACCCATTATTATATATTGATATAATGGTAAAATATCACTTAAAAGTTAAGTGTCTATTATTTATTAATTTGAGTCATATAATTGTTATATGATCAAATTAACACTTAATTATACTAGATAATTAAGCATATGATTATAATTATTTGTAGGACAAATATCAAAAATAAAAATGGACCACATTTGCTAGTGGGGGCCGAAATGTGTAGTGGACAAACAATGATAATTGTTCTTTTCTTTACTTACACTAAAACATGTGATTATGACATGGTATGACACATTATCATGATTATATTTAATCCCACACTCTACCATATTGCATGTGAATTATATAAGCAAAATAGGAAGTAAAAGTCACCTCTTTTTGGTGATAGATGACCGGCCAAAGTGCCTATATAAGGGCACTTTGGTTGTTCATTTTATTTACTTATTCTTTCTTATTCATATTTCTCTCTAAAAAACATCTTCTCTCAACAACTCTAAAAAACACTAATATTCTCTAAGTAGTACTAGAGTAGTAATACAATAATAATAGTAGTATTATTTCTTACTTATTATCTAGTTAATAATAAGCTAAGATTATTTGGGTGGATTCTTGGCCTACTTTGGAGGTTAGTTTATGGAGGATCATCCACTAATTATAAACTAGTGGAGGATCATCCACTAGTTTATGGATTCTTCATTTTCATTGAAAGAACGTCCTTGGGTTCACTCCCACTAGCCTCCATGTCCCTCTCTGCTTGGGTGAGGAGTGCATGGAGTTCATGGAAACTCTTGTCCATGCCATTCATGTTATAGTTCACCCTAAATTGGGTGAACTTAGGTGTGAGTGAGTGAAGGATTTTACCCACCACCAATTGCTTCGGAATTTTGCACCCTAGACGCTGTAAGGTGTCCGCGTGCTCAATCATTTTGAGCACGTCTGGGCCAACCTTTTGGCCCCGTTGAAGCTTAGTGTCACAGAACTTCGTAGACGCCTCATATTGGAGAATTTTAGGGGCTTGCGAAAACATTGACGTGATCCTCGTGAATATCGCATATGCATCGAGAGATATCAATTGGTGTTTGAGTTTGGGTGAGATTGACCAAATTAAGACATCCTTGACGTCATTTGCAACCTTTAAATAAAGGTCATATTCGGCACAAAATCAAGTGATCAAAAATGAACAACTATTGTCCATTTTATAAGCATGATGGCCGGACCTCATAGTCCCATATGGCCTCTTATTTTGTTTCATTTATTCACATGGAATAAGGTGGAGTGTAGGAAATGTTAGAATGATTAAAGTATGTAGGTAATGTCACAATCAAAAGGAGAATTGTGTAAGAAGAAAAGAACAAAATCATTTCTTCCTACACATGCCATAACCGGCCTCATGTGCCTTATTATGGTCCATTTTGATTTTTGATATTCGTCCCACAAATACTTATTAATCATATGCTTAATTATCTTGTATAATTAAGTGTTAATTTGATCATATAACAATTATATGATACAAATAAATAAATAATATGTACTTAACATTTTAAGTATTATTTTACCATTATATCAATATATAATGGGTCCCACAATTTAATGAACTAATTAGAGGAGTCTAATTAGAGTTCTAGGACTTTCATGTGGTATCAGAGCTCAATTGTTACATGCATGTTGATTTTAAGTATTAAAATCGAGTTATACGATAACTTGAGTAAAATCGAAAATTTGTGTTAAAAATGGTTTGCACAAAAAAATTTGATTTGCATGCATAACTACTGACCTCAAAATGGTTGTGGTCAAATTTGGTGATTTTAGGGATTGATTTTGTAACACCCGCAAATGTACCCTATTTGTAATTTAAAAATATTATACGGATACTTTTCAGCGTAACTTTAGTTTTAGTCTAGAACATAGTTTTCCGTGTCTAATTTAGCAAATCCGAGTTCGCATTCGGACTCTACTCGAAATTCCGTGTGAGTTACGCCTTAAGGCGCTTTTGGGCTTTTTCCCCCATATTTCTCCACTCACTCACCTTTATAACCTAACTCCCTCATTCTTTTTCCACTTACTCTTCTTCCTCATACAAACCACCAAAACCCTAACTCCATTAATGGATCAACTCAAATTCATCACTACTCATCCTTTACTCACTCAAATCCTCTACTTTTCGTCTTAATCTTCCGCTCTCATCGTCCTCTACCTTATGTGGTAATAAAATTACCGTCTTTCTCATTTTCAATTTTTCCGTCTTTCTCAAAGGTGAATTATATTCATCTTTTGTCATCTTTGTATAGGTGGAGACCTTCAAGACCCCGATAAGGATTACTATCTAGTGGACAAAGGCTTAGAAATCGATTGAAGACGCGTAAAGGTAACGGTGAAGGGTTACTCGATATCATTACGTGTTTTAATGTGTTTTTGATGTTAGTAAACGTAATTAGGATAGGATTGGTATTCATATAAATTGTGTTTGTTGATGATGGTTGTTGTTTGTTGATAATTGTTGATGATTATTGATAGTTGATAGTAGTTATTGATGATTGTTGAAAATGGATGTTGATTATGTTGTTCTCGGGTGTAGTGTTGTTCCCAGCCGGGTACCCGGCCGCCAGTCCCCCTGACCGGCTGGGCACTCACTGTATTTTTGATTGATTTTCGTTTGTTGATGATGTCCCAGCCGGGTACCCGGCCGCCGGTCCCCCTGACCGGCTGAGACTCACTGCACTGACTCCTTTTCGTAAAATGATCATATCTCCTTCGTTACTTGCTTGTTTTGGGCTTGTGACCTACCGTTGGAACCGTAAGAGAATAATCTATCACCTCTACTTAGAATTTCTGCATTTGAATGTCTATAACTCTAGTTATGACCGTTTGAAGTGGACCCTTGTTTTAGTTGGTTTCCAAACATGTTGTTTCGAGAGGGGATCTATGTTTCTTATTTATTATGCTTCATAAACTTGTTCTAATGCTTATGTATCATGTATTGATTCATTTTTATCATAGTTAAATTTATATAATTCCCTATTCTCATGTTTTGTGACGGTTTTTCATATATCCCACTTTGAGTCGGTTTTACACATGTTACGGTTTGAGCACTAATTGTTAAGTGCTTTGTACTCTCATTCCCCGGCTACCTCTTCGTTCGTAAGGCTGGAATGTCGGAACGAGGAGTGTATCCTTACTGCTTAATTGCATGTGTTAGTGGGCATATGACGACGTTGTTGGGAGGCGAACGCTTTGCGTTGATCGATCCGGCCGTCAAATGTTGTATACTTGCGAGGTGGTGTCATTGCATGTAGCGTACCACTTGTTATGATGCTTGTGCTCTTTTCCGCCTCTTTCGTGAAGGTTGACCGAATTCGGGGTACTCGGCGTCTAGGATTGACCGAGTCTTGGATGCGAAATGTTTATCGCATGTCGAATCGGAAAATGTGATTCCGAGAGTCTGGCCAAGTTTAGACTAGGACCGGATATTTATATCGTCGTTCTACCAGGAGGAAATTAGTCTACATATACAAAATATTTTAATCGTGTATGCGTTCAGGGAAATGTTTATCCCGTGGATGCGATTTTAATCATACTTGCCATGTAGACGGTGCTACTGCGTGTCATTTACCGTGAGAGATGTTGTCAACGTATCCTTACTTTTGGATGGATGATTATACGATTGATTATTTGTAATCATTTGATGACTTGTCATGGTTTGTTTGTCGAGTCTCAATCTTATCAAGCTTATGCCGCTAACGGTGAGATGCAAGCCCTAGTGAGTGTATGGTTGCCTAAGAGTGTCTTCCCCGAGTCTATCTATAATATGATGGTTACGGTTTTGTACTTCATGTACTTATATTTTCATATATATTGAATTGCCTATTTATCCTTCTCGTATTTCACATGTATATTTATATATGCATGCTTCTACTTTCGTATTACCGTTTAAGTATGTTTATTGTGATATGGCTGGGAGAACCCGGAGTTACTCCCCACTGACTGTGGCGTTCATGTTTTTCATGGATGAACAGGTTGCTTGCTTGGATGGATTTTGCTTGTTGTATTTTGGGTTCGGGTGTGAGCTAGCGGGCGTTGGTCTTGACGAATCACCCCTAGACGTTTATTAGCTAGTTGCTAAACAACTTTGAGATTTGATAACATTTTGAGAGACTTCGTCTCTTTGTAGTATATTCTATTTTAGTTTGTATTTATTTGACATTCCTCGTATTTTTATCTTAGCATGTAAAAAGTTTTAAAAATACCATATTTTCCGCTATATAAATCACATGCTTGTTATGTTTTATTTCCGCATTCGCGAGGGTTGTCACAGATTTGCTATTTATTGTGATTCATGGCCTTTAAATCAAGTTAATATGCATTTTATATGTTAAAAGTTAACTAAAAATAGTTTCATGTTGATTCTGGTCATGAAATTTATATATGATCTCACATGCATGTTTACATACTATATGTAAAATTTCGTGAGTTTTAATTAAGTTTTTCATGATTATTGATTTTTAAGAGATAAAAGTCGATAAAGTGAGATTATAATGTTCATAAAATTAAAACGTCCTTTTATGGTCTTGAAATTTTTTGTTACATTTTATAATCGGATTTATATCATCTTGATGAAATTTTGTAATTTTTTTCACTATTTTACTATATTTATTGGTTTTTATTTGATAAAACCAATAAATTCAAAGTTATTTGTTCATAAAACTAATTCAAAATTTTTGGGCAAATATTTTTGGTTTTTGAAGTTCCTGGAAATGTTCCAGAATGTCCAAAACTTTTGGTTTCAAATTTTTATGATGTTTATATTTTATTTTGGGTTTATTTCATAAATATTGTGATTAAACCTCTATATTTAGCAAATACGATCAATTGAAACTAATTAAATACTAACAAAATTAGTGAAGACTAATTTTGAGTTCTAAATCAGTTTAGATAATTAGGTTGAGCTTAAATACGATTTAATTGTTGATTATTGCTTTTTAATGGTTGAAAATCGATAAAATCCATAAACCGAGCTAAAATAAGCATGATAAGTGTTAAAGGCGATTTTGGCATGATTTTTAAAGCATTTTTTTTATGTTGTTTATGTTGAATGAATGAATGTCATTTATTTAATTTTTAATGCAAGCTGTACCTAGTATGGCCTAGATTATTTTAATAGGTATTACCCGTAATGTAAGGGAATACCGATTCGGTTGTAATTTTAATTGCGATCTCGTATCGCTGGTTTGTAATAATTTAATTCCATTTTCTAGATCAAATTTATAATAGGAATTTCATTTTTATTTTTTGTAGTTATTTATTATGAAGACGGTGATTCCCGAAGTCGGTGTTCCAAAAGACGGTGCCTTTTTGGAGCGTGTTCCATGAAGAGGCAAAGGACCAAGGAGTTGGTTTCCAATTTTGTAATCAACTAGTTAATTAGATTATCTAGGTGGGCATACTAGGATTTATTATTGGTTAATTGCTTGCTTTACATTTTCCGCTCATGCCAAAATCGCCAACATGCATTTTATTTTTCGACTGTCAATTCAACGTTATTCAAAATTCACTGACTTAGTTCACTTACAGGGAATTAATAACTAAATCGACAAGATCTCTCACATAAATTAAAAGAAATTGAGATTTAGCCTTACCAATTGAAGCACCTATGAACCCCGTATTCATTAGGACAACCACAACGTGGACCCTTTTTATCTCGGGTAAGTAGGTGATGCGATCACACGCCTATATTGAAAAACTCAATGGGATAAGCATTGTCCCGGGACTAGGAGATGAATTTGGTAGACATCCGTCGACCGAGATTTCTAGGGGTAGAATTAGTCAAAATGTTGACTTACCGTTTATTAGATAATTGTGGCATAACATGTTCATTTTTATCTAAAATGCGGGTCTCGGAATCACTTATATAATTTCGTGAGGGGTCATGATATGAGTAACTTGTTAAAAGTTGTTTTACAAGTGAATTATATATACAAGCAATGAATGTTAATTTTCCGTTGATATTTTAATTATTCGCGCAATGAAAAATATTTCATCCTTCTACAAACTTGTAAATCCGTTCAATCCTGGAAAGGAGTTTCCATAAATTTATACGGTAGCATTTTTTTATTGCGATTTAAATCTCCGTTTAAACCACCATAGCTAAAGGCAAAATTAAATTTATCTTTTGATCCTTATATTCACCATTGCAAATGTCTCTTATGAAGAGTATATGAATAAGTCACACTTAGTCAAAAACGTTTTAATTTTTTTTAGTGATGTCTTCTTATAACAATGGTACATCAATCTTTTTTTGCTCCAAAGAAAATATTTGTATTTTTGGTATGTCGTCATAATGCTCCTTATCGAGGCTTACCTCAAAAGAGGCCAAATCAGTTGGGACGACTAGGTTTCTCGATTTATTTGAAATCTTGATTAACCAAATACCGTAGTCACTTAAAGAAAGGTTTATCCTTTTTTAAGGTAAAACCATGAATGAAATGAAGAATAGTCTTCATGATAAATTCTAATCTACTCGACTAAAATAGAGATTCATAAAAGTAGGTTGGCACGATGTTGGCACAAGGTAAGGGAAAAAGGCAAAGCTATTTTGCATAAGCAAAGTCAAACCCAAGCAACGTGCCGAACCCAACCTTTGATGATTCTATTATTACAATGTAGGACACTAGAAAAGAATCTGCCCCAAATTTTCTGAAGAATCAGAAATTGGGTGTACTACACCTAAAAGTTCTTTCACCCATAATATCTATATGATCGACATTTATTTTGCTAAATGCAAGTTTTTTGGTATTAGATACCTATTATGGTTCTCATCAATGTATTCGATACATATAATAATGATTCGTGCGACGACTAGCCATGATTAAATGTCGACCTGCAAGGGTAATAGAACTATTGTAGTTTTTATTTCTATAGAGACATATAAAAGTTATAATGTGATCAATCTAGTTTTGGATTTAGAGGTATCTCTAAATAAGAATATCAACTTTTGTGTAAGACACAGAGTGTTTCACTTTTGTGATTGGAACAACCGGTGTCCCCTTTTTATGCATATACTTGGTTAATGGTTATGCCATATCAATCAAAGGTAATTATATTCTTGACCTAAACTAGAAATTACATGTCATATAGATTGTAAAAGGCTCAAAATTGGTGACAAAGATCTAATCTTAATTCTGGATTGTGTAGCACATTAAGCGGCTAGTATTGATTAGTATCCCTAAAACATTTGATTTTGAATCTTATGGTGTGTGCGAATCTTGTATTCAAGGCAAGATAATTTGTTCCCATTTTATTAAAAAGGAAATCGAACTAGTAAGATATTGGCCCTATTACATAAGGATATGTGTGGTCCAATAACAATCACAACCAGAGTTAGTTATGACCACTTAACTTTATTTACCGACGATTTAAGTAGATATTGTGTCTGATTCTACTCAATGAGGTGCTAAGGGAAATCTTTGAAAAGTTTAAAGAGCTTCAATGTGAAGTAGTTAACCACCAAGAGTATTAGATCAAGAACTTACGACCAAATTATAACAAGTACCTTATACGATGTGGTTTAGTTAACCACCAAATCATACTTTGATTTTCACCAAAAGTATTGTGAAATAGTTTCACGAGTTAACTTCTCTAACACACATTATGAGATAAGGTGTTGTTGAATAGAGAAACATAACCTTATCGATATGGTTTTGTCTTTTTCAAGTTACACTGACCCACTTAACTATCCTTGGGCTTTTATTATTTTGTCTGCTATTTCTTTTCCAACCATATCAAAGCACATTGAAAACAGTCGTATTTTATTTCATATACGATATGGATAGGTAGCGTACCTAATTTGTAAGTTATCCGAATGAAACAAGTGCTCAATAATCCTACATTGATCAAGAGAACAAAGCGTTTGTGGCTCGTGATGCTGTCTTTCAAGAAAAATGCGATTATTTCTTGATAATACAGAGTGGGAGAAAATGTTTCAAGAGCCACAAACTAATTTTCTGACCCGGAAAAAGTTTCCTCATTACTTATTCAGAAATTGTTTCTTCGGAACCTAGAGGTCATGTGGAATTTTTTCACTTTATGATTGTGATGAATTCGTATTACTTTTAGAAAGAAAGTGACTCACCTGTGAATTATAAAAGAGTGTTTCTAGTCCCGGCTTCATGCTATGGCTTAGAGTCATGCGATTCGTAATGGACACCATGCACGATGGTCATGTATGTGACCTGGTAAATTTTATTTGAAGAAGTACGACCTCTTCGGTGTAAATTGATTTTAAGATCGAAATCTGCATGGATGAACATTAAAATGTGTTCAAAGAAACATTGATAGGCAAAAAGTTTACACCGATTGCAATGCTTTGATCCATTCGAAAAACTTAGCGATTAAAGCATATCATAATAGTATGATGACAATTAGATCTCAAGAACCGCCTTCTTGAATACGATTCTAGAAGAGGTTGAATATTTGATATCAACCAAAGGGTTGATCGATCCAATCAATCCTAAGACAATGTGAAAATTTAAGAGAAAGTCTTAAGTAAGCACTAAAGAGTTGGAATTAGTGTGTCAATCATGTCATAAAATATTTCTCGACATCTCGAGAAATGATGTTGATACATGAATTTTAGTGGGAGTAATGTGGTTTTCATCAGTCTTAATTATATGTGGAGACAAATTGATCATTTTAGATGATGGATGATTTTGGAGAAGTAGAATACATCTCTTAGATATCTGGATTTATGGAGATAAATCAAAAAGGATATTAGTATTAACTCAAAATTCTTATGTTGATAAGATCTTTGACTAGTTCAAGGAAGTGGAACACATGATAATTGATTCCTTTTGCTTCCGCTGCGAGATCAATTTTACACGCTCTGATGTATGCTCAATCCGACATTTCGCATGCTTTGAGTATGACAAATTGTTTGCAATTAGATCCTAGTGAGAGTCACTTGATAGTTATAAAGAACATCCTTAAGTACTTGCGAAGGACTAAGGATATGTTCTGAATGTTTGGAGTATATATACTGAGTTGTGTGTAAGGGGTTACACAGACGTCAGTTTTCAAACTGATCAAGGTGATTTGAAATCACGAACTGGCTGTGTTTTATAGAAAGATTTATCTGTTAGAACAGTGCCAAGCAGAAAGGACTATTGGAGAGGTTCCAAGTAGGAGACATTTCCAAATTTAAATGTCATGTATCCGCTGGAAGTGTTACAGGCAGTTAATCATAGCGGATTTCACAACGAAAGTAGAGTACATTACATCATTTGATGATGCATATGAAAGTAGCTTGGATTCAACAGTATTGGAGGGACTAGGAGTAGTTCCTATAGTTGTATATTGTGACAACCCTCGCGAATGCGGAAATAAAACATACAAGCTAGCATGTGACATAATAAGCGGAAATACGGTATTTTAAAAACATTTATACATGCAAGATAAGTAAACGAGGAGTGTCAAATTACAAACCGAATACAAAATACTATAAGATAAGAGACGTAGTCTCTCAAAAGGTTAACAAAGTTAAAGTGATTAGCAAACTAGCTAATTTACGACTAGAGGTGAATCTTCCAGGGACAAACGCCCGCTAGCTCACACACCCGAACCCAAAATAGCATAAGCAAAAAGCCATCCAAATCAAGCAACCTGTTCATCCATGAAAAACATGAACGCCACAGTCAGTGGGGAGTAACTCCGGGTTCTCCCAGCCATATCACATTAAACGTACATAAAAGGAAATACAAAATAGAAGCATGCATAAATAGATATACATGTGAAATACGATAAGGATAAATAGGCAATTCGATATATCATAATAAGAGCATAAGAGTTACAAATCCGAATCCATCATGTTATACAAAGACTCGGGGAAGACACTCTTAGGCAACCGAATACGCTCACTAGGGCTTACATCTCACCGTTAGCGGTATAAGTTTGATAAGATTGAGACTCGACAAACAACCATGCAAAGTCATGCGATGATCACAATAAATCCATCATATTATCATCCATTCAAACGAACCAATACATTGACGATGCCCAAACATGCAATGACCATGAATAAAATCATGAAATCACGCATCCAAGAACGACGACACAAGACGACATCTCTCACGGTAAATGAAACGCACTAGCATCGTGTACATGGCAAGTATGATTAACAGGCATCCACGGGATAACATTTCCCTGAACTCATACACGATGCTACATTTCGTATATGTAGACTAATTTCCTCCTGGTAGCACGACGATAATAATACGGTCCTAGTCTAAACCTGGCCAGATTCTCGGAATCACATTTTCCGATTCGACATGCGATAACATTTCGCATCCAAGACTCGGTAAATCATAAACGCCGAGTACCCCAAATTCGGTAGAGCAATTCACGAAAGAGGCGGAAAAGAGCACAAGCCTCATAACAAGCGGTACGCTACATGCAAATAACACTACCTCGCAAGTACACAACATTTGACGGCCGAGTCGATCAACGCAATGCGTTCAACTCCCAACAACGTCGTCGTATGCCCACTACACATGCAATTAAGCAGTAGGATACCTCCCCGTTCCGACATTCCAGCCTTACAAACGTGGAGGTAGCCAAGGGAATGAGAGTACAAAGCACAAGAAAAAATAGTGCTCAAACCGTATCATTTGTAAAAAACCGACTCAAAGTGGAACATACCAAAAACCGTCACAAAACATGTGATACAAGCGAATGAAATGTCATATATTCAAAACATTAATATTATAAGTCACTACGTAAAATTATACGATAAACGAACGATCGGAATTATTATAAATGAAAACCGTAAACAAAATTTACAAAGAACATCCAGCAGGAGCCAGCCGGTCAGGTGGACCGGCTGCCGGCCACCCGGCTAAGGCCATGTATCATATGAAAAACCAACTTGAAATGTCAGTGTGTCCCAGCCGGTCAATGGGACCGGCTGCCGGCTACCCGGCTGGGACCAAAGGGTCATTGGAAAAACAAAGGAAAATGAGGGGTGTCTCAGCCGGTGGTCTGACCGGCTGCCGGTCTACCGGCTGAGCCCAACTTCATACTTCAAAAATCACGTAATATGCAATAATATACAGCCACTGCCCCAGCCGGTGGTCTGACCGGCTGCCGGTCGACCGGCTGGGATCCATAGTACACGAAAATCACCATTTCAACTAAGTTTCAACATTTATCAATTATCGATTATCAACATAAATCATAGATTCTCATATAAATTCTCAACAAACAATATATACCATCATCAACACAATTACTAAGCTCCTATTCATATTCTAAAAGCGATTCCTAGTATAGAAAACACATAAAACACGTAAATGATATCGAGTAACCCTTCACCGTTACCTTATTGCGTCTTCACTACTCGTCAAGTTCCTCTTCAATTAGGAAATAGTCTTTGTCGGGATCTTGGAGGTCACCACCTACAAATAGATCATAAAAGATGAATTTACTTCACCTTGAGAAAGACGGAAAGTTTGAAAAGCGAGAAAGACGGTAATTTTATTACCAATACGGATAGAGGATGATAAGAGGGGAAGAATAAGACGAACTTACGTGAATTTGAGCAAGAAACGAATGAGATACGATGATTATAAGATCGGATGAAAATGGAGGCAAGGGTTTTGGTTTTCTTAAGGAAGAAGTAAGTTTGATTTGTGTTTGAGTGAGTAATGAATTAGGTTAGGAGAGTATGAGATGTGTATGGGAAAAAGTCAACAAAAGTCAAAGTCGCCTTAAGACGGGATTCACATGGAATCTCGCGGAAATTCCAAATACGAACTCGGAAATTCTAAATTTGACTCGGAATAATAAATTCTAAATTAAAACTTAAATTCACTGAAAAGTATCCGTAAAATATTTTCATTATAAAAATAGGGTACATTTGCGGGTGTTACAATCACCCCACCTTTTAAAAAGTTTCGCCCTCGAAACTTGAGGGAAAGAAAAATACCTTACTCGAATAGACTCGGATATTTACTACGCATAGAAGCTTCCGTTTCCCAAGTCTCTTCTTCGACATTAGCACATCTCCACAAGATTTTCACTAAAGGAACCACCTTACTTCTCAACTTCTTATCCTTGCGGTCTAGGATGCGGATCGGCTTCTCTTCAAAGGATAGATTCGGTTCAAGCTCGGGCATTTCCTTTTGAAAGACATGGCTCGGATCACTAACATACTTTCTCAATTGAGAAACATGGAAAACATCATGAACCTTAGCCAAATTCGGCGGCAAATCCAACTTATAAGCAACGGCACCAATCCTCTCTACAATATCAAAGGGTCCAATGTATTTCGGGCTCAATTTACCCTTAACACCAAACCTTTTAACACCCTTCATTGGAGATACCTTCAAGAACACTTTATCTCCAACCTCGAATTCTAACGGCCTTCTTCGGATATCGGCATAAGACTTTTGACGGTCTTGAGCGACTTTCATTCTATCACGAATGACCTTCACATTATCAATGGTTTCAACAAGAACATCGGGGCCTAAGTCACGAACATCACTCAATTGATTCCAACATATAGGACTCCGACATTTTCTTCCATAAAGAGCTTCATATGTAGCCATCTTGATAGATGCATGATAACTGTTGTTGTAAGAAAACTCCACCAACGGTAGACTTTTTTCCCAACTAGACTGGAAGTCAAGAGCACAAGCCCTAAGCAAGTCTTCTAAAGTCTGTATAGTCCTCTCGGACTGACCGTCCGTAGCGGCATGAAATGCAGTACTCATCAACAACTTACTACCCATGGCTTCTTGCAAAGCTTTCCAAAATCTCGAACAGAATCTCGGATCTCGGTCGGATATGATCTCCTTAGGAACGCCATGATATCTAACAATTTCATCAACATAAGCTTTTGCTAAACGATCCAAACTCCAAGTTTCTTTGATCAAAATAAATCTAGCACACTTGGTCAAACGATCAACAACAACCCAAACGGCATCCTTACCTCCAACGGTCCTCGGCAAAGCCATAACAAAATCCATAGAAATAGATTCCCACTTCCATAGCGGAATATCCAACGGTTGTAGCAATCCACCGGGCCTCTTGTGTTCAATCTTCACTTGTTGGCAAGTAAGACATCTCCCAACATAAGATACAACATCACCCTTCAAGTTCGGCCACCAAAAATGTAGCTTCAAATCCTTGTACATCTTATCACCTACGGGGTGAATAGAATAAGGGGAAAGATGAGCTTCATCAAGAACTCGCTTCCTCAAATCAACAGCATTAGGAACAAATAAACGACCATGGAAACGAAGTACACCTTCATCATCAAACTTGAAATCTTTAGCTTTACCTTCAAGAAGTTTGGCTTGAATAGACTTGTAGGTAAGATCATCAACTTGGCTTTCACGGATTTCACGTAGAAAAACAGGCTCGGCAGTCATAGCACCAACATGAACAAATCCACGCTCTACAAATTCCAACTTCAATCTTCGAAACTCGGCACAAAGATCATCGGGAAATACCCGCATAGCATTTAAAGCATGAGAAGCTTTCCTACTAAGAGCATCAGCAACAACATTTGGCTTCCCTTCATGGTACAAGAACTCAAAATCATAATCGTTCACCAATTCCAACCATCTTCTTTGTCTCATATTCAACTCTTTTTGAGTAAATATGTACTTCAAACTTTTATGATCGGTGAAGATACGACAATGAACTCCAATTAGGTAATGTAGCCACACTTTCAAAGCATGAACAACGGCGGCCAATTCCAAATCATGAGTAGGATAGGTCACTTCATGAACTCTCAACTGTCTTGAAGCATAAGCCACCACTTTCCTATTTTGCATAAGAACACAACCCAATCCCATTTTAGAAGCATCACAATAGACATCAAAGGCTACTCCATCTTCAGGCAAAGTCAACACCGGAGCGGTAGTTAACCTCTTCTTTAACTCTTGAAACGCTGTTTCACAAGCTTCATTCCATAGGAACTTGGTTTCCTTCTTCAACAACTGAGTCATCGGTCTAGCAAGCTTAGAGAAATCTTTGTCAAATCTTCGGTAATAACCAGCTAAACCAAGAAAACTTTGAATCTCTCTAATATCAGTCGGACTCTTCCAATCAACAACGGCCTCAATCTTCGAATGATCCACCATTACACCCTCTTTAGAAATCACATGCCCAAGAAAGGACACCTTAGGTAACCAAAATTCACATTTGGAGAATTTAGCATACCACTTCTGACGACGAAGAACACCCAAAATAATCCTCAAATGAATAGCATGCTCTTCTTCGGACTTGGAGAAAATAAGAATATCATCAATGAATACCACCACACACTTGTCGAGATACTCACTAAATGTGCGGTTCATTTGATCCATAAAGATAGCGGGAGCATTCGTCAATCCAAATGGCATTACTTTGAACTCATAATGACCATACCTTGTACTAAAAGCGGTCTTCGGTATATCAACATCACGAACGGGAATTTGATGATAACCGGATCTCAAATCAATCTTGGAAAATGTAGAAGCACCCTTTAGTTGATCAAACAAATCTTCAATTCTTGGTAAAGGATACCTATTCTTGATTGTAATCCGATTCAATTCACGATAATCAATACAAAGCCTCATAGACCCATCTTTCTTCTTTACAAAAAGAACAGGAGCACCCCAAGGCGAGGCACTAGGTCGAATAAAACCCTTCTCTATCATATCATCTAGCTGCTTCCTTAATTCTTTCAATTCGGTCGGGAAATACGGTAAGGAGCTTTCGCTATGGGTCCAGAACCAGGAACAAGATCAATAGAGAATTCAACATCACGCTCGGGAGGAATCCCGGGCAAATCTTCGGGGAAAACATCAACGAACTCTCGAACAATAGACACATCTTCAATACTTGGCAAAGAGGTAGATGAAGAAGTCACAACACACAAGTATGCTTGGTGACCTTTTCCAACCATACTTACCAATTTCATAGCGGAAATTAAAGACACACCTTTTCGGGGATGAGATCCCTTATAGGTTATTCTAACCCCTAAAGGACTCTTTAAATATATCTTTTGATCACGACACTCGAACCTAGCATGATACATTGCTAGCCAATCAATACCTAGGATTATATCAAACTCTCCTAGAGGAAACTTAAGGAGATTAGCAGGGAAGATACAACCCGCAATAGATATTGGAACATTTGGATAAAGGGTAGAACAAGAGATACTATCTCCGGATGGTAAGGATATAGGAGTATCCTCACTAGATGTAGGCTCGATAGATAATTTATTAGCATAAGTCGATGACACAAAAGACATAGAAGCACCGGTATCGAATAGAATAAGACACGGTTGCTCTAAGATTGAGAACTTACCCGTAATGATCTCGGGATCAGCATTGGCTTCGGCACGGCTCATGACAAAGATAGAACCCTTAGGCTTCGGCAACTTTCGATCGGGGCAATCGTCATAACGATGACCACCCTTTTGGCAAAAGAAACACACATAAGGTCGTTTGGTACAAGACACACCGGGATGGTATGGTTGTCTACAAAGGTTACATTTACGACCTTGAGCTTGAGCTTGAGGAGCATAAGGCCTATGAGCCACATTTGAAGTAGCTCTAGGAATAAAAGGAGCAGGAGTTCTTGTATTTGCATTGGAAGGAGGATTGAATCTCCTCTTGTTAGCATAGGAATTAGAGGGAGACGGAATAAACGGCCTCTTCCCATAAATATTCGGCCTAGGAGCATAAGAAGGAGAGGGATTATTCATCAAGGTTAAAGCTTGATGGTTATCTTCCCTTCTAGGGGGAACTTGGTTGGCATTAGCTAAAGCTGCATCTTGTTGATTTTTCAGCACTTGAGTGAGAGCTTCCATCATAACGTTCTCAGCTAATCGTGGTCTAACCATCTTCATAAGAAACAAAAACAAATTAAGTTACTCCTATCAATTAGCATAAACAAATAGACTACCAAGTAAAGTCCTTAACTTCTACCCAAATCTCTCATTTATTATTTTAAGGTCAAGTAGTTTAAGTTAGGGTTGACGTGTATGCGTCGGGAGCGATAAAGCTCTGATACCAACTGTGACAACCCTCGCGAATGCGGAAATAAAACATACAAGCATGTGATATAATAAGCGGAAATACGGTATTTTAAAAACCTTTATACATGCAAGATAAGTAAACGAGGAGTGTCAAATTACAAAATACTATAAGATAAGAGACGTAGTCTCTCAAAAGGTTAACAAAGTTAAAGTGATTAGCAAACTAGCTAATTTACGACTAGAGGTGAATCTTCCAGGGACAAACGCCCGCTAGCTCACACCCGAACCCAAAATAGCATAAGCAAAAAGCCATCCAAATCAAGCAACCTGTTCATCCATGAAAAACATAAACGCCACAGTCAGTGGGGAGTAACTCTGGGTTCTCCCAGCCATATCACATTAAACGTACATAAAAGGAAATACAAAATAGAAGCATGCATAAATAGATATACATGTGAAATACGATAAGGATAAATAGGCAATTCGATATATCATAATAAGAGCATAAGAGTTACAAATCCGAATCCATCATGTTATACAAAGACACGGGGAAGACACTCTTAGGCAACCGAATACGCTCACTAGGGCTTACATCTCACCGTTAGCGATATAAGTTTGATAAGATTAAGACTCGACAAACAAACCATGCCAAGTCATGCGATGATCATAATAAATCCATCATATTATCATCCATTCAAACATACCAATACATTGACGATGCCCATGAATAAAATCATGAAATCACGCATCCAAGAACAACGACACAAGACGTTATCTCTCACGGTAAATGAAACGCACTAGCACCGTGTACATGGCAAGTATGATTAAAAGGCATCCACGGGATCACATTTCCCTGAACGCATACACGATGCTACATTTCGTATATTAGACTAATTTCCTCCTGGTAGCACGACGATAATAATACGGTCCTAGTCTAAACCTGACCAGATTCCTCGGAATCAACATTTTCTGATTCGACATGCGATAACATTTCGCATCTAATACTCGGTCAAGTCATAGACGCCGAGTACCCCAAATTCGGTAGATCAATTCACGAAAGAGGCGGAAAAGAGCTCAAGCCTCATAACAAGCGGTACGCTACATGCAAATAACACCACCTCGCAAGTACACAACATTTGACGGCCGGGTCGATCAACGCATAGCGTTCAACTCCCAACAACGTCGTCGTATGCCCACTAACACATGCATTTAAGCAGTAGGATACCTCTCCGTTCCGACATTCCAGCCTTACGAACGGGAAGGTAGCCAAGGGAATGAGAGTACAAAGCACAAGACAAAATAGTGCTCAAACCGTATCATTTGTAAAAACCGACTCAAAGTGGGAACATACCAAAAACCGTCACAAAACATGTGATACAAGCGAATGAAATGTCATATATTCAAAACATTAATATTATAAGTCACTACGTAAAATTATACGATAAACGAACGATCGGAATTATTATAAATGAAAACCGTAAACAAAATTTACAAAGAACATCCAGCAGGAGCCAGCCGGTCAGGTGGACCGGCTGCCGGCCACCCGGCTAAGGCCATGTATCATATGAAAAACCAACTTGAAATGTCAGTGTGTCCCAGCCGGTCAATGGGACCGGCTGCTGCAGCAGGAGCTCACCCAAGGGGCCTTGATGATCAAGCCACATACAAGACAAGCTTGACCCCTCAGATGGAAGCTCGAATTACAAGGACTAAACAACAAGCTATGACAAGTCAAGAGCAACCCAAGCCAAGCCACCCCAATGAAGAAGACAGTTCAGGGTTCAACAACCCATGCCCATCCCCAACACAACCCACATTACCCACACAAAACAGAAACAGAGCCATTCAGGCCCAGACAGACCAGTTAACAAACCCAGCCTCTAGGAGGTACACCAGGGCATCCCAACCACCCCCACTATGGCCTACCACCAAGACAACCCTCTAAGCTACAAGTTTGCCCAGGACAAACCATTTTGAAGTTTAGTAAAAACCCATGAAACAGACACCCCAAAGCTAGGGTCCAGTAAACAGCATAGCAGAGGTAGTACATGCTCAGATGATGTTTTCTTTTGTTTAAGTCAACTTGTCTTCATCTAAGGCAGGTTTATCTATGTCCTCATAAGAGTGGAGAGTTCCAAGGAGCAACAAAACACCCAGAGCAAAGCACGAGACAACAAGATCAACAGATTTCCATTTCAGGAAAACTCCAAAAACTACTTTATTTGCTTTTGCTCAGTCTGTTTTCTTTTGTGTTTTGTGTCTGTTCTTTATAGTTGTTAAGCTCGTCCTCTTGTGAGGTCCTTAATTAATGTCAGTAGAAGTAGTTTAGATCCTAAGCTGGCCCTTGGATGATACATACATCCAATGGTTCACAAGATATCAGTCCCTCTATATAAGGAGGTCTTGTATGTTGTTGTAAGCAGACTTTTATGAATGAATGAATTAAACTTTGAGAAATCACTCAATGTTATCAAACTTGTGCTAAGAGCTGTAGTTTGAAGCAAGCCTGATACACCTCCAAGGTGTTTGATCAGTGCCTTGTATTGTGAGCTAAGTTATACCTGTGCTTTGCTGTGGTTTAACTTACTTGCTGTTGAGGTTAGTCTAGGGTGTTTGTGCTTTGCTGTAACACTTGAAACTGTCTCTAAAACCAGTCTTGAATCCTTTTTCTCTTGTGCTTTGCTGTAGAGGATTGTATCCAAGTCATATCCCTTGAATCTTTCAGTTAAACAACTCACAATCTCTAAAACAACATCCCTTGTTACTTGATATTGTTTTCAGTTTGAGTCAAGCTAATCAAATCACTTAAAACTTGTGAACCTTAGTAGTTTACACTCCAAATTGGTTATCAGAGCTTTGGTTGAGAGTCTTAGTGAGTTCATTTTCCCTAACTACATTTAAAAACACAAAAATAGCCCAATGAGTGAAGAGAGACTAGCAGGAGTAGAAGCAAGGATGGAGGATCTGGCTGGGATTGTAACCACCCTAACCAGAACCTTGGACCAGGTTATAGGCAACCATTTGCTTGCTGGAGGAAGAGGTAGAGGACGTGGAAGAGGCCAAGGAGGAGGCAGAGGAAGGCCACCTGATGATGAGGAGTACCCAGACTCAGATGACGCAACAAGAAGCAGAGCTTCCATCCACAGGAACACAGACAAGCATCTTAAGGTAGATATCCCTGAGTTTTCTGGTAGTCTTAATCCTGATGACTTGTTAGAATGGCTTAGAGAAGTAGAAAGGATCTTTGAGTACAAGGGATACACTGATTCCAAGTCTTTTAAAGTAGCCATCCTTAAACTGAAAGGGTATGCTTCCCTTTGGTATGAGACTATGAAAGGGTTAAGGGCTAGGGAGGGTAAGGAACCCATCAAATCTTGGACTAAACTGAAAAAGAAACTGTTAGACAAATTTGTTGCTCAGGATTACACCCAGGATCTGTTCATCAAGTTATCTAAGTTGAAACAAGGAGACAAACCTGTTGAATCTTATCTGAGGGAGTTTGAACAACTCACCTTACAATGTGATATAAATGAGAAACCTGAGCAAAAGATTGCTAGGTACTTAGAGGGTCTAGATAAGAACATTGCTAACAAGGTTAGGATGCAACCTCTGTGGTCATTTGATGATGTTGTCAACCTATCTCTGAGAATTGAGAATATAGGGAAGACTAAGCCTGCTACACCAAAACCTGTTAGGCCTTTTCAAACCAGACCTTATAGTGGGTTTAGATCAATGGATACCCCTAAGACAGCACCCCCACCTACCTTAGACAAGGGTAAGGGCATCATGGGTCAAAAGCCAAGCACTTCATTGACTGAGAACAGAATTAGGTGCTTCCAATGTCAAGGCTATGGGCATTTCAGGAAGGATTGCCCTTCTAAGAAGACCTTAACCATAATGGAAGTTGAGGCTTGGGAGAAAGAGGGTCTAGTTGAGTATGAAAGGGATGAGCCTGAGGTTGAAGAAGTGGTGAGTGAGGAAGAACAGTCTAGTCAGGAGGCAATAGTGGCACTCCCTGACACAGGCCACAGCTTAGTCCTATGGAGAGTAATGCATTCACAACAGATACCTTTGGAGGAGGATCAAAGGTCCCTCATTTTCAGGAGCAGATGTACCATACAAGGGAGGGTTTGTAACCTTATTATAGATGGAGGTAGTTGTACCAATGTGGCTTCTGTTACTATGGTTGATAAGCTGAAGTTGAGCACTCAAGATCACCCTCACCCTATAAGTTGAGATGGCTGAGTAAGGGAGCAAAGGTTAAGGTGGATAAGCAATGCATGGTCCCTTTCTCCATTGGAAGTGTGTACAAGGATGAAGTATTGTGTGATGTGGTTCCAATGGATGCCTGTCACTTGCTATTAGGAAGGCCATGGGAGTTTGATAAAAGCTCCATACACCAAGGACGAAGCAATACCTATTCTTTCAAGCATGGGAGCAGGAAGGTGACATTAGCCCCCTTGCCACCACACCAGAAGAGCTATGGAAGTCCAAGTATGGCTGAGGATTTTAGTGGAGTTGTATTTCTATCTGAGTCCGCAATGGTCAAGGAGTGTAGTGAGGAGCAACCTATAGTAATGCTGCTATCAAAGGAAGTTCAGGAAGAAGAGTCTAAGGTGATCCCTGCAGATGTTAAGCCCCTCATTGATCAGTTCAAGGAAGTGTTTCCAGGGGAACTTCCTGATGGCTTACCCCCTTTGAGAGGGATTGAACACCAAATAGACCTTGTGCCAGGGTCTGTACTACCTAATAGACCAGCCTACAGATGTGATCCTAAGGCTACACAAGAGCTACAAAAGCAAGTTGGAGAGATGATGAGTAAAGGGTTTGTAAGGGAGTCATTAAGCCCTTGTGCTGTGCCTGCATTGTTGGTTCCTAAGAAGGATGGGACTTGGAGGATGTGCATAGATAGCAGGGCTATCAACAACATCACAGTCAATTATAGGTTCCCTATACCCAGGCTTGATGACATGTTGGATGAGCTGAGTGGCTCAAGGTTCTTTTCTAAGATTGATTTGAGGCAAGGTTACCATCAATTGAGGATCAGAGAAGGAGATGAGTGGAAGACAGCCTTCAAAACAAAGCATGGCCTTTATGAGTGGCTTGTCATGCCTTTTGGCCTGTCAAATGCCCCAAGTACCTTCATGAGATTGATGACAGAAGTGCTTAGGCCTTGCCTAGGGAGATTTTTGGTGGTATACTTTGATGATATCCTCATCTACAGCAAGAGCAAGGATGATCATTTGAGGCATCTTGAGGCTGTGTTTGAAATACTTAAGGAGAGCAAGCTCTTTGGGAAGCTTGAGAAGTGCACCTTCATGACTGAGGAAGTCCAGTTTCTAGGATATGTGGTCTCTGGTAGAGGCATTTCAGTTGATCAAGACAAGATCATGGCAGTCCAGTCTTGGCCTATCCCTAGGAGTATTACAGAAGTAAGGGGATTCCATGGCTTAGCATCTTTCTACAGAAGATTCATTAAGGACTTTAGCACCATTGCAGCACCTCTCACTGAGTGTATGAAGAAGGGAGAGTTCACTTGGACTGAGAATGCTTTGCAGGCTTTCAAACACATGACTTGGACTGAGAATGCTTTGCAGGCTTTCAAACACATGAAGAGGCTCTTGTGCAGTGCACCTATCCTAAGATTGCCAAACTTTGATTGCCTTTTTGAGGTTGAATGTGATGCAAGTGGAGTGGGAATTGGAGCTGTCCTCATCCAAGAGAAGAACCCTGTAGCCTACTTTAGTGAGAAGCTAAGTGGTGCCAAGCTAAACTATTCTACATATGATAAAGAGTTCTATGCTCTTGTCAGAGCTCTGAGGCATTGGAGTCATTACCTAAAGCCCAAACCTTTTGTCTTACACTCTGATCATGAGGCATTAAAGTACATAGGAGGCCAGCATAAGCTCAGTCACAGACATGCTAAGTGGGTGGAGTTTCTTCAGTCATTCACCTTTTCTAGCAAGTACAAGGAGGGCAAACAAAATGTGGTGGCTGATGCATTGTCTAGGAGATACACTCTACTATCAACCATGGAGCAAAGGGTTCTTGGTTTTGAGTTCATGAAGGATATGTATCAAGAAGATCCAGACTTTGCAGAGGATTGGTTGGCACAGAAAGAGGGAACAAGAACCATTGATTCACCCTACACTTTGCAAAATGGATTCTTATTTACAGGAAACAAGCTGTGTGTTCCCAGAGGATCTTATAGGAATCTATTGATTAAGGAGGTACATGGAAGTGGCCTTGGAGGACACTTTGGGGTTCAGAAAACTGTGGACATACTACAAGATCAATTCCATTGGCCTAAGATGATGGGAGAAGTTCAAATAGTGCTCAGAAGGTGTGGAGTTTGTCAAAAGGCCAAGATTTCTTTCCAAGC
>JAIUZE010015847.1:0-25112 GCA_022085475.1 Heliosperma pusillum | reverse complement strand
GGGTGAATTGGAAAACACATGTCACGGTTCGTGAAATACAAGTCACGGTCGTGACTTGTGCAGTTTCACTGCACTGACCCCTTTTCGTAAAATGATCATATCTCCTTCGTTACTTGCTTGTTTTGGGCTTGTGACATCCCGTTGGAACCGTAAGAGGATACGCTATCACCTCCATTTGGAATTTATGCATTTTCATGTCTAGAACTCTAGTTATGACCGTTTGAAGTGGACCCTTGTTTTCGTTGGTTTCCAAACAACGTTGTTTTGGAGAGGTGATCTATGTTTTTATTCATTATGCTTCATAAACTTGTTCTAATGCTTATGTATCACGTATTGACTCATCTTTATCATATTTAAACTTATATGATTCCCTATTCTCATGTTTTGTGACGGTTGTTGGTATGTTCCCTCTTTGAGTCGGTTTTTACAAATGTTACGGTTTGAGCACTATTTTGTCTTGTGCTTTGTACTCTCATTCCCTTGGCTACCTTCCCTTTTGTAAGGCTGGAATGTCGGAATGGAGAGGTATCCTACTGCTTAATTGCATGTGTTAGTGGGCATACGACGACGTTGTTGGGAGTTGAACGCCATGCATTGATCGACCCGGCCGTCAAATGTTGTGTACTTGCGAGGTGATGTTATTTGCATGTAGCGTACCGCTTGTTATGAGACTTGAGCTCTTTTCCGCCTCTTTCGTGAATTATCGACCGAATTTGGGGTACTCGGCGTCATGTGTAAGACCGAGTCTTGGATGCAAAACGTTTATCGCATGTCGAACCGGAAAATGTGATTTCGGTATTCTGGCCAGATTTAGAGTAGGACCGGGTATTTATATCGTCGTTCTACCAGGAGTAAATTAGTCTACATATACGAAGTGTAGCATCGTGTATGAGTTCAGGGAAATGTTTATCCCGTGGATGCCTGTTAATCATACTTGCCATGTACACGGTGCTAGTGCGTTTCATTTACCGTGAGAGATGTCGTCTTTGTGTCGTCGTTCTTGAATGCATGATTTCATGATATTATTCATGGTCATTGCATGATTGGGCACCGTCTATGTATTGGTATGTTTGAATGGATGATAATATGATGGATTTATTGTGATCATCACATGACTTGGTGTGGTTTGTTTGTCGAGTCTCAATCTTATCAAACTTATACCGCTAACGGTGAGATGTAAGCCCTAGTGAGCGTATTCGGTTGCCTAAGAGTGTCTTCCCCGAGTCTTTGTATAACATGATGGATCCGGATTTGTATTCTATATGCTCTTATCATTATTTATCGAATTGCCTATTTATCCTTATCGTATCTCACATGTATATTCATATATGCATGATTTTACTTTTGTATTTCCTTCTATGTACGTTTAATGTGATATGGCTGGGAGAACCCGGAGTTACTCCCCACTGATTGTGGCGTTCATTTTTTTCATGGATGAACAGGTTGCTTGCTTGGATGGCTTTTTGCTTGACTATTTTGGGTTTGGGTGTGAGCTAGCGGGCGTTGTCTCTGGATTAAAACACCTCTAGACGATTTTAGCTTGTTTGCTAAATACTTTTACTTGTTAACTTTTTGGAGAGACTTCGTCTCTTGATGTAGTATAATTCGTACTTTAGTTTGTAATATTTGACACTCCTCGTATTCTTTCCTTGCATGTATAAAGGTTTTTAAAACTTCATATTTCCGCTATATAATTCACATGCTTGTTTGTTTTATTTTTCCGCATTCGCGAGGGTTGTCACAGACACTAAGCTAGGAGAAACAGAGGGATGGGAGTGACAGCAAAAGGAGACTCTCCAGGGACTTCAAACTCAGACTCCAACTACGACTCCAATTCTGATTTGAATTTGTTGTCTTCTGGTTCTCTCTTGAACATCTCTTTGTCAGTTTCTAACACATGGATTTCTGCTTCGACTGGTGAGATGAGGTGTGAACAATCCAAGGTGGGTTCTTCATCTGAAATCGTTAGAATTTCAAGAGGATTGTTGGGCTTGCTTTCATGAGGGATGGGTAGACGACCATCCTCAATCATATTTTGAATCACGTGTTTCAACATGTAGCGTTTCTATGTATCGTGCCCTTTGCCTCTATGATATTCCCAGTATGCGTTCTTGTCCCAGAATCAGGATTTCTTTTCTGGATCAGTAGTAGGTCCTATGGGTTGAATTTTACCTTGTTGTATCAACCTTTTCAAGGTATTGGAATATGTGTCACCAAGGTTGGTGAATTTCCTTTCAGGGTTGTTCTTCTTGGATGATTCGACAGGGTTGACCTTATCGGGTTTGTTAGTGAAGCCATAAGAACGACCCGTTGCGTCTTGATATTCGCGACCTACCATTTTGGACAGAAGTCCCTTCCGAATGTCGTCTTCGATTCTTGTCCCTAACACGGTTAAGTCTTTGAAAGACTTTATGTTTTGATATCTGAGATGATTTGCATAAATAGGTCTTAAATTGTCCATGAATTTTTCTACAAGAGTAGTTTCAGTTGTGTTGGACCTATTTTATACTTCTGATAATGACATGTATATACTTGATAATGTGCTTTAATTGATATATGATATGCATGTAATTGTGTGCTTTAGTCTTATCATAGCTAACAACAATTACAAGAAAGAAGATCAAAGTTATAGGAGCTTAAGGCATAACTTTGAAGATTTTTGTGAGGCAAAGTTATTGGAACATGAGGTATAACTTTGGAAGTTTGTATGCAAAGTTATAGCTACCTTAGTTATAACATTGAAGAAACAATTCAAGCAAGATCTACTTCAAATAACACAAGACTCAAGATGGAGGGTATATGTGATCATGATGAAGAGATGATCCGTATACTGAAGATCTTTGTGAAGATTAGATAGTATAGGTCGTCATTCGGTAACTATTCCATTATAGTGATTTTATGTTTGTAAAGTTATGACTCACTTAAAACTTTACATACTAAAGTTTAAAGTTATAGCTTGAACCTATAACTTTAGATGATAAAAGTTGATGCATGATTTTGGAAATAAATCTTTTAAATGTTTTCAAAAAGATAGAGAGTATGTTTATATTTATCAAAAGTTTTAATAGATAATGTAGTTGTGAGATTCTATTGGTTATTAATACAACTTATGGGTTGTCATGCTACCTAGTGTTATAACGGATGTAAGAAAGATAAATAAGTACGCGAAGAAAGACAACAGATTTACGTGGCTCACTAACAGCTTGTTAGCTACGTCCACCGGCAGAAGGGAATAATATTATTGATCTTGAGGAATTTCAGATTTTAGAGTATACTCGTCAGAGTATTTAGATTTCAGATGATTCAGACAGATTTCTGAATAAATAAAACAGACGGCTTATGAGAGTTTATATAGTACTCTCATAACAGATGTTTCCTAAACAGATTTAGGAAACCCTATAGCAATTTCCTAAACAGACAAGGAAACTAAATAATAGTTTCCTAAACAGATAAGGAAACTAAATCAGATGCAGCGAACAGATTCAAGGCATATTCTAACAAATGTCCACCTTGACTTGAATCGTCTCACAATCAGTTAGATGTACCAGATGCACTAAACTAGTGCCAGATGTACCAGACGCACTAAATTAGTGCCAAATAACCAGAGGATTCTCTCCCTTCTGCCTCAGATATTGCCCACCACGGGGTAATCAAATACTTCTAACAGTTAGCAAGTCCAAACAATGTTGAAACTTGCTATTCGGAACAGCAACAGAACCTGACAGCGTAAAACCTTGAAGGCAATATAAGTTACCACGCTTAACACCTTTCAGAACCACATTTGAAACCTTGCAGACTTTCAGAACTCCACCCTCACCTTGAAAACTGAAACCCTAACTATTCAACGTACTTAAGGACATCAGATTCTTTGTCATTAGTGGAATATATCTAACCTCGTTTAATGTGCAGAATTTACCATCTTGTGTCCGTATTTTAATTGAGCCAATTCCAACCGCCTTACAAATAGTCATGTTAGCCATAAAAATATTCGCCACTATCTACCTGCTTGTAGGTTATAAACCACTCCCTGCACGGACATATATGATAGGCTGCTTCCGAATCCAGAATCCACACATCGCTAGGATGCATGTATTTATCAACAACTAGAGCATAATCATCTTTAGAATTGGTATCTGCTATTGCAGCAGTAACTAGTGCTTTATCCTGTTTTTCTTTCTTGGGACAATCGAATTTCCAGTGCCCCTTCTCTTTACAGTAATTGCAGATATCACTAGGTTTAGGACCCGTATAAATTGGTTTGTTGAATTTCTTCTTCCCCGAATTTCTTCGTCCACAACCCCCGCTGGTTACTAACCCTATAGCCTGACTATCTGCAACTGTACCAAACTCCTTATGGCGCAACTCTCTAGTTTGGGGATGTCTAACTTCCTCTAGAGAAACAGTATCTTTACCCACAATAAAAGATTGCACAAAATTCTCGTAAGACAATGGTAAAGAAACTAACATAATTAATGCGGCATCCTCATCCTCAACTTTGACATCAATGTTACACAATTCTAATAAAATTGCGTTTAACCTATCTAAGTGTTCTCGGAGATAAGTACCTTTCTACATTTTCATACTGAACAGACGCTGCTTCAGAAGCAACTTATTGGTTAAAGACTTTGTCATATAAAGACTCTCAAGTTTTAACCATAGACCCTGCGCAGATTCCTCCTCTGCGACTTCAATGATAACATCATCAACAAGACACAACATAATTGTCGAGTGTGCCTTCTCCTCCAGAATAGCCATCTCAGTGGTGACGGGTTCTGTCGCCTTCTTCACAAGCGGCGCCCAAAGCCCTTGTCATTTCAACAAAGCCCGCATCTTGATTTGCCATAGACTAAAACTATTCCCCCCTGTGAATTTATCAATCTTCACGCTGATTCCAGACATCTTTCTTACCAGATTCACGAGCCCAGATAAATCTAGCTCTGATACCAGTTTGTTATAACGGATGTAAGAAAGATAAACAAGTACGTGAAGAAAGACAACAGCTTTACGTGGTTCACTAACAACTTGTTAGCTACGTCCACCGGCAGAAGGGAAGAATATTATTGATCTTGAGGAATTACAGATTTCAGAGTATACTCGTCAGAGTATTCAGATTTCAAATGATTCAGACAGATTTTTGAATAAATAAAACAGACGGCTTATGAGAGTTTATATAGTACTCTCATAACAGATGTTTCCTAAACAAATTTAGGAAACCCTAACAGACATAGGAAAACCTATAGCAATTTCCTAAACAGACAAGGAAACTAAATAATAGTTCCCTAAACAGATAAGGAAACTAAATCAGATGCAGAATCCGAACAGATTCAAGGCATATTCTAACACCTAGGGTTTCTAATACATTCTATCTCAATTTGTTGTTAACCTAATAAGCCCACTTAGTAGTTGTGCCACCTAGGGTTTCGTGAAACCTCGGGATTGTGCCTCATAGGGTTGCGTGCTCTTTGGGTTTCGTGAGATGAAGCTTTCGGCCACCATAGGCACGTGTCCTTGTATGCATCAACCTACGATTCTAATTATATCTTTACAACAATATTTTGAGATATTAAAGATAAATATTTTTCTAAAAGATAAAGCAATAATATTTTGAGATATTAAAGATAAATATCTTTCATAAAGATAAAGTTAGGGTTTTAGATTTTATATCTCCTATGCTTCTACTATAAATACTCATTCCATCTCAATCATTAAAAAAATGACTTTTACACACATTGAGAGAATTTTACAAATTGATTTTAAACAAACTTTGAGCAAAATATTTATTATTTTTATTGTTTGTTTTTACGAAAAAGTCGTGCATCAATTATTATCAATTGCTTGCGTGAAATACGTTATTTGATAATAGTACATCACATAATCTTACTTATTCTTTAACGAGAATCCTTGTGAGTTATATTGTACTTTCTTATTAACGTAAGATAGTATAGAGTATTTAGCGATTCTCACCTTGAGTTATAATCATAGTTGAATATACGAGTGGGTTGATAATTTTTTTAATCCGGAGAAAGGTACTAAATATTATTAATCGAGAATAGTGGACGTAGGTTTCAACTTGTGAAACTGAACCACTTCAAAAATCACGTGTGTCTCTCTTCTTTTTGTTATTTCGTTACTTGCACTTACTTTGATTAATTAATTAGTTGATTTTAAATCTATAGAATCAAGTAATTAATTACATATCATATAAATCGAAAAAGTGGGGCTAGTTTTTAATACTCAATTCACCCCCCCTTCTTTCGTATTCGATCAATAGACACTACAATTTGGATATTCGATAAGATGTGTCCTAGTTTTCCTTCGCTTACTTAGGGAGTCAGTGAAGTCTTCTTTCTCAACTTGGGTAAGAACCTCTAGATTACGTTTATTGATTTGGGTTTCAGCATTATCTGTGTATTGCTTGGTCAACTGAATTGCAGCATCATCCCAGGTGGTTATCTTCTTGTGATTTAAAGAGTAGATACACTGTTCAGGAATGGTGTTGAGAGATGAAGGAAAGATCCTTAGGAACATCTCAGGTTTGATGCCTTTGATAGACATATAATTTTTGAAATCACGAATGTGATTCAAAGGGTTCTCATGCCCCTTGAACCTCGGGATGTCAGTCATGTTGAAGTTGATTGGCAATTGCGCGTCCACTGCTTCATATTGGCGATTATTCTCCTCATAAATGTCATCCCCTTAAGGTACATTAGTTGCTCCTCCAAGTATTAGAGGTGCTTTTCAGCTTCTGTAGGAACCGGCTTGGGTTTGACTTTTGGTTGTCTCACAAAAAGTGGAAAGTCACCATGCACACTGTGAGGAATGTACGGAGGAGGAAACCTAGTTTCTATGGCAACAATTTGATCTTCAATGGCATTGAGGCGAGCATAAGTTTGGTCTTCACTTGCTTGGAGATGGATGAGCGCGGCTAGGATTTGATCATTACCATTCTGGTTTGGTGCACGAATATTTGCTTGACTAGCTCTTGACATCTTGGAAGCTGAGCCAAGAGACTGACGACGAATCAGAACATGATCGACCATTCTAGCACATTTACTCGGAAAGAATCGATTTTGTGACGTGGGAGTGTGCCACTGTGTTAAGTGAGTTTTGAAAATGACTAGTTTGGAAATGTTTGTCCTAGACAATCGTAGTGTGGTTGTAGGAGTTTTGAGAAAAATAATTTTGACTAGACATTTGGACAGAGTTTCGACTCATTTCGCGCTACTTTAGGACACCTTTGAAAATGCTTTATAGTTTTTAAAAAGGATTTTTAATTTTGAAAATTTTGTCAGTGGTGATCATGTAAGGGTTATACACATTTAAACATGCACTATAACGACATGTTGAGTGCATTTAAAATGGTTTTGGCTTAAAAGGGTGTGTTGCCATTGATAAGGGTAAAGTCGCGCCACCTTAATCAATGTAATCCTAATTCACTACTAACTAATAGTCAACGGTAAGTAATGTATCGAATCCACAGGGAGGCGGTAGTATTCTAATCCGTTAAACTAGGTTTGTCTCTTAAGTAACAATTTCGGGGTTTAAGATTGGTATTTCTAAACTAATAGCAAACAATAACAATAAAAGGTTGAAAACAATAAGATTAAAAGTCTAGGGTCTCAAGTTCACTTGGATTATTATTCAGGGGTAAGGGTGTAATCAATTATCATGCAATAAAGTTATCTAAGGTCACAAGATCGGTCGATTCCACTATGCCCTTTAGATCTACAATTTAACATGTGATCGCTATCATTAAATGAGTTCTATTCAATTATCGTATCCTATCTTAGTCTTAACCCGGTTGGTGTCAATCCTAATTCGCGAGACTAGTTAATTAATCTTGGCCAGTAATCAAACAACTAGAATTAAAACGATAATAAAATGATAACCATGCAATTGCAATTCAATTAATTAGTCTACCCCTTCTAACAATCCTAGATCCCCTTTCAACCCTAGATAGGAATTTAGCTACTCATAACAATATTAATAACAACAATAATAAATAAAGTAAACATGATTAACAATAATGAAAGGATTAACAAAGAATAAATAAAGAACTAGAAGGTAACTAATTGAATAACAAAGAAGGATTAAAGAATACCGATTACAAGCTTGAACTAAAAACTATAGTCTTGATGATAAAATCCAGTAGCAAAGCAAACTAATTTAGGTTTCTAATATTAAAGCGTGTCTAATTGTGAACGACGAGCTTTCCTTTTATAATAAAAATCTAATTAACTAGGTTAAACTGTGGGAAAATATCCGTATACATCCCTTTAATCTTACAGGATTATAATGAAATTACGATTTATATGATTAACGGGTCTTAAACGAAATTGCATAATAAACAAAGGGATTAGGAATAACCTTTAGTCCTCGTAAATTCGGCCTAAGAACAGATATCAAAGCAGATATCCTCCTAATCGTCTCACCCAAGATTGATCGATAAATGCCCTTGTATTTGCTAGAAAATTAGAGAGAAAAAGAGTCTGTATAATTTTTTGTGATGTGAATGAATGATGATTCAATTAGAGAGTTAGAATGAGTAAAACTCTACCCATCTACTCCCTCTCACACGGCACCAATTAGGAGAAAAATAAGGGATATTTTTCTCTTATTTTGTTACCATATTTGACCGAAATTCCAAAGAGTATTTGGACTCTTTTTCGGTTATATTAGCTTCCATTTAATATAATGTTATACATATTATATTTGTCTAATATGTTGTCATACATTAATAAGGTCCATTACAACATTTTGCAGTGGATATATTAACATAACAATTATTATGACAATCGTATAATATATACTTCAATTATAAATATCGGTATATTTATAATCCTGCTAATTAAATATAACGGTTTATGTTTAATTACGAATTAACATTTTAATTCGTTTAAGCTCACATTATATACTACAACTAAAATATAACATTTTATATTTAATTACGAATTACAGTTAATTCGTCTTAGCTAACATTATTTAATCGTTATTAAATAATTATATCATCATCACATTGACTAACCTTTTAGTCAGAAACACCGACTAACCTTTTAGTCATTTAATAAGGCATCAATATGATTATTTTCTCAAATAATCACATCTCTCAATCACATCCTTTAGGTGTGACTTTTAGGGACCAGTTGATCACCGCCATCTGTATGACAATAAAGTCAAACTTATCTAGCAAGCCAACCGTTATCGATAAACGTTAATCAACTGATTACAATACAAAGTATACCCTGTGAACCTATAGAGATTTATTTATGTTATTGCACTAACTGTGGAGGACACTGGCTCCAACAAGTATTATATCTATCTTATTATCTAGTTAATAATAAGGGTAGATTATTTGGTATCATCTTGGTGCAACTTGGAGGAGATCTTCTATATTGGAGATTATTCGTGTTCATCCATATTCATAGCTCAAGAACAACAAGAAGGAGTTCTTGTTGTGCCCATATTATTTCCATATCAATTTGAAAAAATTTCTTCTTTTATATAAATGTCTTTATATTTGCATGCATGTTACATAGATCATTAAATACTAAATTAACAAGTAATTTAGTAACTAATTAGAGGAGTCTAATTAAGGTCTATGGACTTTCACCATATCGACAGATGATACTGGTTTGTATGAACTTTGCCAGATTTTTAGCAGTAACACTAGTGTAGGATGCTGCTTCAACCCACTTGGTGAAATAGCCCATAGCTACCAAAATGAAACAGTGACCTCCTGTTCCAGCTGGGGTGACCTTTCCGATGATGTCGATTCCCCAAGCAGAAAATGGCCAAGGAGAGGTCATGATGTAAAGCAACGAGGGAGGAATGTGTTGAACATTCCCGAAGATTTGGCAATTGTGGCAGTGTCTGACGTATTTAATTCAATCTGACTCCATAGTCGTCCAGTAATATCCTAGACGTGTGATTTTCTTTGCCATCATGGGCCCGCTCATGTGAGGACCGCATTCTCCATCATGTACTTTTTCCATTACTTTTTGTGCCTGTGAATGATCATGGCTATGCAAGACGACACCAAGAGGTGTTCTTCTGTACAATTCTTCTATCACGAGGAGGTATTGAGAGGCTAGTAAGCATATGGCGCATTGTCCCTTCTTATCTATCTCTGGTAGATATGTACCATTGAGTTTGAAGTTTAGAATGACTTGGAACCAGGGTTCCTCTGGATTCTCTTCTTCATCCGTAAGTTGGTACACATAGGCCGGTTCTGACCATCGTTCAATACACAGAGGCATGTTGATCATGTTGTCTGGCATGTTAGTCAAGGCTGCAAGTTTCGCAAGAGCGTCTGGAAACTGATTCTCTTCACGAGGTAGATGTAGATAGGTGACTTGATCAAAGAACTGGGCAACTTTATCTATCCTAGCCTAATAGGGTGCGAGACTTTCACTTCGAATCTTCCATGATCCCATGACCTGGTTGATTATTAAGGAGGAGTCTCCATGAACTCGAAGATTCTTAATGCCTAGACTGACTGCCGCTTGTAAACCAATGAGGCAAGCTTTGTATTTTATTGCGTTATTTGTCACCTCGAAGTCGAGTTTGGCAGATAGTAGTGTATGCTCGCCTTCATGAGAAATGAGCAATACTCCTACTCCGAACCCTCTTAAATTTGATGCACCATCAAAGTAGAGGTCCCAGGAGTCTATACAGGTTTATAATATATCCTCTTGTGGAAATGACCACATATCTATTGTTTGGGTGTCGTTGATAGAATTGTCTGCGAAAAACTCTCATTTTATAACCTTCAGAGGTACACATTTGAGAACGAACTATGAGAGCATTAAAGTCCATCTTGCTAGACGTCCGTTGAGGACGGTTTTCTCGAAGAGGTATTTGATGGGGTCAATTTTGGAGTACACCTTGACCGAGTAGCTAAGTATGTAATGACGTAGCTTCTTTGTTGCCCACAGAAGAGCGAGGCATGTCTTTTAGAGAGGTGTGTATTTGCACTCATATTCTAAGAACTTATTACTAAGGTAGTAGCTCGCTCTTTCTTCTTTCCCGACAGTTTGTGCAAGCATAGCCCCCATGGCTGTTTCTGTGACTCTGAGATATAAACCAAGAGGTTGATCTCGATGGGGAGGCATTAACAGTGGTGGTTTTGCTAATATCACCTTGATTCCGTCGAATGCCTTTTGGCAATCATTATCCCACATGGTATGATCTGTTTTCTTTAGCTTTTTGAACATAGGTTCACAGATCATAGTGAGTTTCGATATGAACCGACTCACATATTGTACTTTGCCCAGGAAACCTCTAACTTCCTTCTCTGTTTGGGTTAAGGAAATTCGATTATGGTCTTGATCTTGGATGGATCAATCTTTATTCCCCTCTGACTGACGACGTGTCCTAGGAGTTTGCCTGAAGTTACTCTGAATGCACATTTTTTAGTGTTGAATCTCATGTTGTATTTGCGCAATCTGAGAAAGAACTTGCTTAAACTATCGATATGCTATTTCCTGTCTTTGGATTTTAGAATCATATCATCTACATATACCTCCACTTCTTTCTGCATCATGTCATGTAATAACGTAGTAGCAGTATGTGCCCCATGGAGTGAAGAAAGTCGTTTTATGCATGTCTTCTTCCACCATTTTGATCTGGATGTACCTCGCATACCCATTAATGAAGGATAACAATGCGTGATCTGCTGTGTTATCTACCAATATATCGATATGCGGTAGAAAGAAGTCATCTTTGGGACTTGCTTTGTTTAGGTCTCTGAAATCAACACAAACCCGGGTTCGCCTATCCTTTTTGGGTACGGGAACTACGATAGCCACCCAGTCAGAACACTTGGAAAATTTGATGAATCCGGCCGTGAATTTTTTGTCGACCTCTTCTTTAATCTTAAGAGCCCATTCAGTCCTCATTCGACGAAGCTTCTACTTTACAGGTTTGAAACCTGGCTTGATTGGAATTTGGTGCTCTGCGATGTCCCTGTCAATTCCTCGCATGTCTTTGTAAGACAAAGCGAAAACGTCTTTGAACTCGTGTATGAGGTCTACAAAAATGACCCTCTCAGTTAGATTTAGGGTCGTCCCTATTCTAAGTTCTCGGGGATCTAGTTCGGTCCCTACGTTGATGAATTCAGTGTTTTCTATGATTGATTCCCCTTTCCCCTCTTGTAATGTTTCTTTGATTATATGGGGAGGTAATTCAATTGAGTCTAGGTCTGGATTATCTTAATTGTCATCATAAACAGAATTGCAGTCAGAAAAACACAAGGAGTAAGCAGAATCAGATTTATTCATATTACATTTTGAAAACAGCTGAAACAAAGAGGTCATCTGTTCAATAGTGAGAGGCGGTAAAGGAATAGCTACTGGGATATTTCCCTAGCTGCTGGGATATTTCCCAAACTGCTGTTATTGTTAGATGCTAAGCTAGGATAAATAAAGGGATGGGGGACGACAACAGGAGGAGACTCTCTAAGAACTTTGCTAGACTCTGACTCGGAGCCCGATTTTGACTCCGACTCTTACTCGAATTCGTTGAATCTAGCTTGAGTAGTCTTATAAGCAGTAAAGTCCCTCGTCCATGATGCAAATGTTGTTCAGTTTATTCTTCATTTCCTCTTCCAAGTTCGTCATTATCCTTGGTGACTTGAACCACCACCGATGCCATGCCTTTGTTGCACTAATGACGAAAGTAGCGTCCCACTCATATCTGGGTAATATGTATCCTATCATCAAGTCCTTACAAGCGCCGACCTTGAATGCCGATGACGACTCGTCTGTGCCACTAAGAGTTATGGGTTCAGAGGGATTCCTGATGAAATCCGGATATCGTGCAGCTGACTTTCTCGAGCTTTTTCTAACTCTCGTTGTATCTTGACGTACCAGGGCTTGAGCCTTTGTTCTTTCAGGAACTGGTTCATCTCTTCTTCCTTTGACTTCTCTTCCTCAGTCACTTGGAACTTGACCGAGGTGGCCTCTTTGGAAGGTACTTGGTTGGGAACGCTCTTGAAAGTAGAAGAGTCACTCATACTTTTGATGCGGTTGAATTTGGGTATTTCTTCTTGAACCCGTGGCGCGATTGTATTTTTGGTGAGACAAATATCATCTTTTTTACTATTTCCCTCCTTGTTAACCTTATTCATGCCACGAAGAACGTATGGAGTAAAACCAATAGCGAAATCTCCGATTAGAACTTCGTTCTTAGCTTGAGGGAGATGTGTGGAACAATCCACGTAGACCGTCCCGACATAAAACCCGGTGAGATGACAAGTGGGTTGGATTAGATGAGATACGTCAACAAACACCTTATCCGCAATTTTGAGCATATTAATTTCATCTTCGAATGGGGATATAAGGTGTGAGCAATCCAAGGTGGATTCTTCATCCGTGATGATTAGAATTCCAAGAGGATTCTTAGTGTTGTGAGGTTTGCCTCCTAGAGGTATGGGTAGACGACCATCCTCAATCATATCTTGAAGGACATGCTTCAATTTGAAACATTTATATGAGTCGTGCCCTTTGCCCCTATGATATTCACAGTAAGCATTCTCATCCCAGAACCTACTCTTCTTTTATGTATCAAATGTAGGTCCTATAGGCTAGAGCTTGCCTTGTTGAGTCAATATTTTTAAGGCACTGGAGTATCTGTCGCCGATGTTGGTGAACTTCTTGTGCGGGTTGTTCTTTTTGGGTACTTCAACAAGGTTTACCTCATCGGTTTTGTTAGTGGAGCCGTAAGAACGACTCGTTGAGCCTTGATACCCGCGACCTACCGTTTTATACAAGAGTCCCTTTCGGTTGTCAACTTCGATTCTGGTCCCTAGCACAGTTAAGTCTTTAAAGGACTTTATATTCTGGTATCTTAGGTGGTTTGCATAGATGGGTCTTAGATTGTCCACGAACGTTTCCACAAGAGTGGCCTCATCTGGATGTTTGACCAATTGGGTACTAGTCTTCCTCCACCTACTTAGGAAGTCGGTAACGCCTTCCTTCTCATTTTGAGTTAGGATTTCTAGAGTACGCATGTTAACTTGAATTTCAGCATTGTCTTCGTATTGTTTTGTGAATTCAATTGCATCATCATCCCAAGTTGCAATCTTCTTGTGATTTAGATAATAGAACCATTTTTTGGGAACGGTGTCGAGAGATGAAGGAAATATCCTTAGGAACTTCTCTGGTTTGATGCCTTTCATAGACAAATAATTCTTGAAAGCACGAGTGTGGTTCAAAGGGTTCTCATTCCCTTTGAATTTAGGAATGCCAGTCATGTTGAAATTGGTTGCCAGTTGGGCATTTACCGCTTCATATTTGCAACTGTTCTCCCTATAGATGTCATCTCCCTTGAGATACATTAGTTGTTCCTCCAAGTATTGGAGTCGCTTTTCCGCTCCAGTAAGAATTGGTGGGGTATCGACTTCTGGTTGTCCCACGATGAGAGGGACGCTATCGTGCACACTAGGGTCAGGAATGTCTGCGGGTGGCAGCCTGGTTTCTACAGCAACGATTCGACCCTCAATGGCATTGAGGCGAGCATAGGCTTGGTCTTGACTCGTTTATAGACGAAGGAGCGCAACTAGGATTTGATCATTACCTTTTGGCTCGGGTTGATGAACACTTGCTTGACTGGTTCCAGGCATCTTGGAAACTGGGCAAGAGACCGACGACGAATCAAAACGTGATCGACCAATCTAGCACACTTACTCCAAAAGACTCGATTTGGGAAGTGGGAGTGTGCCTCTGTGTCTAAGTGAGTTTTGAAAATGACTGGTTTGGAAATGATTGTCCTAGACAACCGTAGTGTGGTTGTAGGAGTGTTGACTCGAAGTGGAAAAAATGATTTTGACTAGACACTCAAACAGAGTTTCCACTCATTTCGCGTTAGTTTAGGCCACCTTTGAAAATGCTTTACAATTTTAAAAGGATTTTGGTTTTGAAAATTTTGTCATGGTTTAGTTACAAAAATGGTGCTCACCTAAGGGTTATACACATTTAAACAGAGAGAATAATGACATGCTGAGTGCATTCAAAATGGTTTTGGCTTAAAGGGTGGGTTGCCATACCAAGCAATCAAACCCAAGGTCTGTGGAGAGGTCCGTGCCGAACATGAGTAAGGCCGGTTCTTAGTTCATTCGCTCGAGTAGTGAAAGCCCTTGGTGCTAACATGAGTACACACCACGTTATGGTTGACGTCAATCGCTATCCATCCTTAGGCCCACATAAGAATTTGGACCATCCAGACATGACGATTGGTGGAAAGGGTTGGGTTAGGCCTAGGAAGGTCGAATAAAACGACCTAGGAAGGTCGAGTAATGAAAACCGACAAGTGTCTCATACATACTATTCCCTAACCTTGTTCAAGTTTCACCATGGGTACACGTAAGTGTATTATCCCCAGCGGAGTCGCCAAACTGTGATACACGGGTTTCGCGATCCTTTCCAAACTATGGTGCACGGGATACCACGGCTAGAGAAACGAGGGACAAGCGTGAAAACACGCATTTGTGGAGTCGCCACCAACGTTTGTGGGAAGTTGGAACCGTTCGAATATTTTATGTCATGTGAAAACATAAAGGAATGACATGAACACTAAGAACTCGTTACCCTTAGCCTTCTATGTCTAGAATGACTCTCGTGGATGCCAATGAACACTGATGCTCACACAGATCTGGAGTAAGGGGTGACGGTACGTATTTGGAAGTTCTTTAATCAAACACCTAATCCCGCCCGCCTCGATAGCGTTAATGACTAGGGAAAATCTTCTGTTATCAATGTGTTGTCGGTTATGTGCATGCTATGAAACATCCCCATTTTAATCCTAACATGTGATTTTGGGCTATGTCGGTTGAACATGTTTAAAAATCAATTATGTCGAAGTAGGATTTAGGATTCAATTGCATATGAGAACACAATTAATTAAATCATACAATGGTTATAAATAAATTACAAAAGAACAAAGATTACAATGGATTTCATGATCTATGTCGGAAATATGTTTGAAAGATTAATTGAAGAAAAGGAAAAATAATAAAACTAAAACGAATCAGATTAGCATTGATAATACGAATAATACTCGATTTATTACCTAATTAAACTACGTCAAAGCGAGACAGGAAGTTCAGAGACAGAAACCATCCCGGAATAGGTGTAACACCCGCAAATGTACCCTATTTTTATAGCAAAAATATTTTACGGATACTTTTCAGCGAAATTGTAGTTTTAGTCTAGGATTTAATTTCCAGTGTCTAAGTTAGAAAATCTGAGTTCTTATTCGGACTTTACTCGAAATTCCGAGTGAGTTACGCCTTAAGGCGCTTTTGGGCTTTTCCATGTTTTTCCACTTACTCCCTTATACTAATTTAAACCCTAACTCCCTCACTCACATTCAACTTACTCCTTCTTCCTCACCAAGTAACCACCAAAAACCTAAGCTCCATATTTGATCAAGCTAAAGATCGACACTACTCCTTCATTACTAACTCAAATCCGCTAATTTTCGTCTCAATCTTTCCCTCTCATCGTCCTCTATCTTATTTGGTAATAAAATTATCGTCTTTCTCACATTTCAATTTATCCGTCTTTCTCAAAGGTGAATTATATGCATCTTTTGTTGTCTAATTGTAGGTGGAGACCTTCAAGACCTCGACAAAGACTACTACTTAGTATAAGAGGACCTAGACGAGGATTGAAGACGCGAAAAGGTAACGGTGAAGGGTTCCTCGATATCATTACGTGTTTTAATGTGTTTTGGATGATATTGATCGTATTTAGGATAGGATTAGTACTCATAGGATTTGTGTTGTTGATTATAGTTGTTATTTGTTGATAATTGTTAATGAGTATTGGTGATTGATGATGATAGTTGATGTTCGTTGATGTTTATTTGTGTTAAGTAATGATTTTCGTGCATATTTTGTCCCAGCCGGCCGACCGGCCGCCGGTCAGCTGACCGGCTGGAAAGTGGCTGATGTTTTATTAATGTTACCTGATAATTTTGGTATGAAGTAAGTCTCAGCCGGCCGACCGGCAGCCGGTTAGACGAACGGCTGAAACACACCCTATATTTCCTTCATTTTCTTAAGTAACATATGGTCCATCCGGGTAGCCGGCAGCCGGATCATGCTGTATTTTGGATGATTTTCAAATGTTACTAAGGTGCCAGCCGGGTAGCCGGTACACTTGACCGGCTGGCACACGCTGCCTTTCTTTCTTTATATTTCCTTATACTTTCATTTATAATAGTTCGCATGGTTCGTTTATCGTATTATTTTACGTAGTGACTTTGAATATTAATGTTTAGAATATATGATGTTCCATTCGCTTGTATCGCATGTTTTGTGACGGTTTTTGATATATCCCACTATGAGTCGGTTTTACATATGTTTTGATTTGAGCACAATTTGTTATGTGCTATGAACTCTCATTCCCCGGCTACCTCCTCACTCGTAAGGCATATGATTTGAGCACAATTTGTTATGTCGGAACGAGAAGTGTATCCTTACTGCTTAATTGCATGTTTTAGTGGGCATATCACGACGTTTTTGGGAGGCGAACGCTTTGCGTTGATCGACCCGGCCGTCAAATGTTGTATATTTGCGAGGTGGTGTCATTGCATGTAGCGTACCACTTGTTATGGTGCTTGTGCTCTTTTCCGCCTCTTTCGTGAAAGTTGACCGAATTTTGGGGGTACTCGGCCTCTATGGTTGACCGAGTCTTGGATGCGAAATGTTTATCGCATGTCGAATCTGAAAATGTGATTCCGAGAGTCTGGCCAGGTTTAGACTAGGACCGTATTATTATCGTCGTTCTACCAGGAGGAAATTAGTCTACATATACGAAATGTTAATCGTGTATGCGTTCAGGGAAATGTTTATCCCGTGGATGCGATTTTAATCATACTTGCCATGTACACGGTACTAGTGCGTGTCATTTACCGTGAGAGATGTTGTCAACGTATTCGTACGTTTGGATGGATGATTATATGATTGATTATTTGTGATCGTTGAATGACTTGGCGTGCTTTGTTTGTCGAGTCTCAATCTTATCAAGTATATGCCGCTAACGGTGAGATGCAAGCCCTAGTAAGTGTATGGTTACCTAAGGGTGTCTTCCCCGAGTCTATCTATAATATGATGGTTACGATTTTGTACTTCATGCATCTATATCTTTATATTTCACATATTTCACATGTATATTTATATATGTATGCTTCTACTTATGTATTTCCGTTTAATTTCGTTCTTTGTGATATGGCTGGGAGAACCCGGAATTACTCCCCACTGACTGTGGCGTTCATGTTTTCATGAATGAACAGGTTGCTTGGATGGATTTTGGTTGTTGAATTTTGGGTTCGGGTGTGAACTAGCGGGCGTTGGCCTTGGCGATTCACCCCTAGACGTTGTTTAACTAGTTTGCTAATAACTTTGATATTTGATAACATTTTGAGAGACTTCGTCTCTTTGTAGTATATTCTATTTTAGTTTGTATTTATTTGACATTCCTCATATTTTTATCTTGGCATGTAAAATGTTTTAAAAACACCGTATTTTCCGCTATATAAATCGCATGCTTGTTATGTTTTATTTCCGCATTCGCGAGGTTTGTCACAATAGGCGCAGCAGGTCATGCGTCCTCTGGAATACGCGCATAGGACCTTGCGTCTTTTCCTGAGTTGGGTTCTGGCTGTGAAACCAGAATCGCAAACAGTTAGTTTTTGTTGGTGAATTACGATTTATTAATGATCTATAAGTCGAATTTAATTTTTTTAAGTCGTATTAATTATATAAAAGACAAATCTAGAGATTTGATATGAAAAAATCTAACCTTTAAAGACAAAATTGATAGATGACAAAAAACTACTAATATTGATTATTAGGGATTTTAAGTCAAGAACTAAATAAATAATAAAAGAAATAACGAAAGAAAAGGTTTGAAAACAATTTTGACATAAATCTGTCATGAATCTTACATTAGATAAAATAATGTACAATAAAAAATATGGGACTAAACACCCTCAGACTTACATGTTGACGAAACGAGATATTAATAAAAGTTATCGATTTAGCGACAGCTCGACTCGAATTCAAAGAAAGTGCCTTCGTAAGAGGAACGATCGATTAATTAAGATTGATTATTGTTGAGCTGGTCAAGTTGGTAGGTCAATGCAATAACGTGACGGGAAGCCAGAAGGATCTGAGCTTACGTGATCGATTGATCAAGCACGTAGTTGTCAAAATGCTTAGAGTAAGGTCTACAATGCAAAGAGAGAGAAAGAAGGGGCGGAACACTCGCGTGCCTTGAAAGTATGCATGAACCTCTCCTTATATAGGGAGAAATTCGAAGAGTTTTGGAATAACTCGAACACGGAAAGAAATCTAGAAAATATTCCGGAAATAGGAAAACATAGCTGGGGAAAAGGCGCAGCAGGCACTGCGACTCATGGAAGAGGCGCAGCTCCTGCTGCGTCATTTCTCGAGCAGTTTCCTACTTTGAAAGAAAGATTTCCGCGTTTCTTTATGGGAATTGCGGTATATTTAGAATTCTTTTCTAAATAAAATATGAATATACTTTACCGAGAAAAGATAAGTTTTGAAACATTAAAATATCCGGAATATTCTCGAGCGTTCAGACACGGTTTTAAAAGACGGTTTATAGAAAATGAAGCGGTTTCTGACCCGGACTCCAAAATGAATCTAAGATACGATACGTAGATGACAACCGTATCGGTAGGTAGAATTCTTTTCCAAAACGGCTGTCAAAACGACCGTATCGGTACGTAGATGACGACCAAGGGGTAAACACAAGTGTTTGAGCTATCACTTGACCATAAACTTACGAATTGTCACAAATCGTTTCGCATACCAAACATGCGGCCCAATCATCACTGGGTGGTTGGCGGAAGGTTTAGATTTGAGGTATCTACACTAGAATGCAAAGAGAGAGGAGAAGGGGGCGGAACACTCGCGTACTTCTAAAGTGATAATGGAGCTCTCCTTTTTTAGCCGAAAATATGAAGAGTTGTAGAACAACTCAAATGTTGGAAAGAACAGACTAGGGAAGAGGCACAACAGAACTGCGATCCTTCGAAGAGGCGCAACACCTTCTGCGTTATTTCCCCAAAGGTTCCTATCACGAGAGAAAGATTTCCACACTTCTATTAACGAATTGTGGTTGATCTATAATTCCCTTTTAAAAGATAATACGAGAAAATTATATTAAAAAGATAGAATTTGAAATATATAATAAAATAATCAGAATATTTTGCGCGTTACGACTCGGAGTTTTAAATTGGTTTCTAGAAAATGAGCGGTTTTCGACCCGGACTCCAAATGAACTCTAATGACTGTCAAAACGACCGTACCGGCGCGTAGATGACAACCATGGGGTAGATAAAGGTGTTTAAGCTATCACTTGACGATAAACTTACGAATGGTCATAAACCGTTCCGCGTACCAAACTTGCGGCCCAATTATCACTGGGTAGTTGGCGGAAGGTGTACAAACGAGGTATCTACAGAGGCAAAAGTCTTCCAAAGATAGCCATCAGTTGAATCGAAATTACAACTTGATGACTATGGCGACGCGAGGCGGTTCAAGGGGTCTGAATCAAGGACCTGTCGTCAGGAGCATTTTAAAGTCTGTCGACCATCGAGGATGGTCGTTTAAAGTTCCTTAGACTACTTATAAAGTACATAACAAATTGTGTAAGGTTCAAAGTACTAGTGGTTAGTTCACGTAGGTCATGTTATTACCACCAAGCCGAAACCGTCACTGCAACATATCGGGAGTCAAAGGTCAAAATGGTTTAGCTAGGCAAGTCAGAGAAGATGGGTAAACCAAGGCTGTAACACCCGCAAATGTACATTATTTTTATAGTAAAAATATTATACGGATACTTTTCAGCGAAATTTAGTTTTAGTTTAGAATTAAATTTCCCGTGTCTAATTTAGAATTATCTAGTTCGTTTTTGGACTTTACGCGAGATTTCGAGTAAGTTACGTCTTAAGACGCTTTAGGGCTTTTCCGATATGTTTTCCACTTACTCCCTCTTATACTCCCTTAACCCTAAACTCCCTCACACTCAACATCTTCTTCTTCCTCACCAAGTAACCACCAAAACCCTAACCTCCATATTTGACCAGGCTTAATATCGTCACTACTCCTTCGTTTCTCGCTCAAATTCACTAAAGTTCGCCTTATTCTTCCCCTCTCATCGTCCTCTATCTTATTTGGTAATAAAATTACCGTCTTTCTCGCTTTTCAATTTATCTGTCTTTCTCAAAGGTGAATTATATTCATCTTTTATTATCTAATTGTAGGTGGTGACCTTCAAGACCTTGACAAAGACTACTACTTAGTAGAAGAGGACATCGACGAGGATTGAAGACGCGAAAAGGTAACGGTGAAGGGTTACTCGATATCATTACGTGTTTTAATGTGTTTTCTATGTTAGTAATCGTATTTAGAATAAGATTAGTAATCATAGGAATCGTGTTGTTGATGATAGTTGTTGTTAGTTGATAATTGATATTGAGAATTGATGATTTGTAATGTTAGATGATGGTTGTTTTATGATACGCCTTTGTGAAATTTGAGATTTCGTGCATAATACACCCTAGCCGGCCGAGCGGCAGCTGGTCATCTGACCGGATGAGGAGTGGCTGTATATTATTTGTGTTACGTAATATTTGAGCATGAATTATGTCTCAGCCGGCCGACCGGCAGCCGGTCGGCCCATCGTATTTTGCCTTCATTTTTCTCAAGTGACATTGGTCCCAGCCGGGTAGCTGGCAGCCGGTCCCTTTGACCGGCTGGGACACGCTGCATTTTCAGTTAAGTTTTCATATGATATATGATGCCAGCCGGGTAGCCGGCAGCCGGTTCACCTGACCGGCTGACACCCTGCTGGAGTTCTTTCTTATTCTTTCTTAAATCTTAATTTATAATATTTCGCATGGTTCGTTTGTCGTATAAATTGACGTAATGACTTTAAATATTAATGTTTTGAATATATGATATTCCATTCGCTTGTATCGCATGTTTTGTGACGGTTTTTCATATATCTCATTTTGAGTCGGTTTTACACAAGTTATGGTTTGAGCACTATTTGTTATGTGCTTTGTACTCTTATTCCCCTGGCTACCTCCACGTTCGTAAGGTTGGAATGTCGGAATGAGGAGTGTATCCTTACTGCTTAATTGCAAGTGTTAGTGGGCATATGGCGACGTTGTTGGGAGGCGAACGCTTTGCAATGATCGACCTGGCCGTCAAATGTTGTATACTTGCGAGGTGGTGTCATTGCATGTAGGGTACCGCTTGTTATGATGCTTGTACTCTTTTCCGCCTTTTTCGTGAAGGTTGACCGAATTTGGGGTAGTCGGCGTCTAGGATTGACCGAGTCTTGGATGCGAAATGTTTATCGCATGTCGAATCGGAAAATGTGTTTCCGAGAGTCTGGCCAGGTTTAGACTAGGACCGGATATTTATATCGTCGTTCTACCAGGAGGAAATTAGTCTACATAAACGAAATGTATTGAATCGTGTATGCGTTCAGGGAAATGTTTATCCCGTGGATGCGATTTTAATCATACTTGCCATGTACACGGTGCTAGTGCATGTCATTTACCGTGAGAGATGTTGTCAACGTATTGTACGTTTGGATGGATGAATATATGATTGGTTATTTGTGATCTTTGGATGACTTGACATGGTTTGTTTGTCGAGTCTCAATCTTATCAAACTTATGCCGCTAACAGTGAGATGCAAGCCCTAGTGAGTTTATGGTTGCCTAAGAGTGTCATCCCCGAGTCTTTCTATAATATGATTGTAACAACCCGAAATATACCCGATTTTTCTAGTAAAAATATTTACTAACACTTTTCAGTAGAACTTAAGTTTTTAAAATAGGAATTTTTGTTCCGAGTCTTATTTTGAAATTCCGCGTTCGTATTTGGAATTTCTGAGAGATTTCATGAAAAGACCGTTTTTAGTCATCTTTGACTTTTCTTGACTTTTAAGTCGTCTTTGACTTTTCCTTGACTTTTTAAAGTCGTCATTGACTTTTTCTTGACTTTTAAGTCGTCCTAAACTTTTCTTGACTTTTAAGTCATCTTCGACTTTTCTCGACTTTTCAGTCAACTTTGACTTCCGTTGACTTTTTCCCGACTCGTCTCATAAGTATGAAGACCGAAATTTTATTTAAAAAAATAATATTTTTGATTTATTTGTATTTAGATTTATTAAGATTTATCATAATTTAATATAATTATTTTGAATTGATTCGGAATGTAAAGAATAACTTTTACGGTTTTAACCGAACGTCATTTAACTATTCCCGAGTCATCGCAAATCCCGTAACCAAATCGAAACTCGACTTTGGCATGAGTCACCCGCCCATGTCATCGCTTTCCACTCACAAATAGATATTTTAATTATTTTGATTAAACTAATCAAAATATCTAGATATTTATTAACTTTATCGATCAGTGAACGAAAATTACGCAAATCGCTCAAAATCAGACCCGCTTTCTCTCCTATCCTCACGGTTTTTCTTCTCTCTTTGACCTGGATATTTTCGTCTTTTAATTACAATAACCATAAATCTTGATATTTAATTCAATTAATAATATCTAATTAATTACGGTAATATAATTATTATACCGGGTCAATTCCATAACAACAATTTCAAAACCCAACTCACTATTTTGGCCTATATTTACACGGCCCTCATCCACTCATTCCTACTCACAAACAACTTTTCATTTTTCAACAAATCAAATTAAGATCAAAATATCACTTTCTTTAATCGTTCTTGAACGTTCTTCGTCGTTCTTCATCCGTTCTTCGTCGTTCTTGAGCAAAACCTTCATAAACCTTCATTTCTTAATTAAATCCGTCCTAACTTATATTTCTAGGATCTCCTCTTCGCTCCCCATCTTCATGTACGGTTTTATTTCAATTCCGACAAAATCGTTTTTCAAGCCTTAATTCTGGAAAATCAGATTTTAAGTTCCTAATACGTTTTCTTGTCATTTCTTATAGGGAAGATGTTGAAGACGAGTTTGGTGACTCGTATATCTTAGGAGAATACTAGAAGACGGGTTTCTTATTTTCTTAGTTCTTATTATTTTGGTGCTACTTGATTTTAGCTAGCTAAGGTAACGATTCCGAGTTACTCGACGAATAATGTTACATATCTTTAGTTGTTGTTTATGATTTACGGTTTTTGATTAGTAACATGATAAGTAATCCTTTTTATTATGTTGTATGGAATTTTCATGTTGTTTAGTGTTCTTGATGAATTTAGATGATCTATTTATAATCATGATTTAATATGCATGATGGTTGAATTGGATGTTAAAAATGGATGTTGTTAAGTAAAATGATGTTAGGAGTAATTTGGGGTGGTGGTTGTGGTGGCCGTGGAAGTGGCCGGGTATGGTGGTTGGTGAACCGGCCGGTTCAGGCTGGTCAGACCGGTTCAGGCCGGTCCAGCCGGTCTGGGTTGGTCCTTGGTGGGTCCGGGTTTTGGTCTTTGGGTTGTGTCGATGGTTGATTGTTTAATTGTTGTTTTGACGAGTCTTAATTATGTTAAAGCATGCGGGAAATATTAGGAAAACGGTTTTAGTAAAGTTGGAAAAATAAACCAAAACAGCCCAAACAGGCCGTGGGGCCCATCCAGGCCCATGTAGGGTCCGGCCCAACTCAGCCCGTGGGTCCCACTTTGGGACTTGTGACGGTTTTTGAGTTATCGTCATTTTATCGTGTTTTGTAATCTTTAACAAGTGGGAAATTTTTAATAAGTAAATTATTTAATTAAAAGTATTTTTCATAAAATTATTATTTCTCACATGTTAGAAATTATAATACGAGATCGTAGTTTAAATTGATATACTTTAAGTCAAGCGGGTTTTCGTAAAATTTAATAATTCCCATGTTAGAAGTTTTAATAATATAACATGTAATGAATATGTTGATTTTATGTCTATGGGATAAAGACTCTGTTTCTAGCCGGTTTGACCAAACGGGTTTGGTCAAACTAAGATCTAGTCAGCCCCGTTTTGACTGATGACCCGTCGCGGGACTCGGGTCGGGGATTTGTCTTCAAGTAAGGTTTGTATTTAATTAATGAATT
>JAIUZE010015846.1:0-41751 GCA_022085475.1 Heliosperma pusillum | reverse complement strand
GTTGACTATATACTCGTTAAGATAGTAGGCCTATCCAGTCATGGTCCAAGATACTCATTTTAGAATTAGAATGGTCAAGACGCCATATACCATATTCTCTATGGGTACTAGTCAACACGACACCAACCATATAATCAAACAGTCACGGGAAAATATCCTATCATGTGACTAATTGCCAATAAATCATATTCAAATATCATATCGCCTCATATCTACTAAGGCTAATTCAATAATTAAATAAAACCTTACTTGAAGACAAATCCCCGACCCGAGTCCCGCGACGGGTCATCAGTCAAAACGGGGCTGACTAGATCTTAGTTTGACCAAACCCGTTTGGTCAAACCGGCTAGAAACAGAGTCTTTACCACATAGACTTGAACATAAAATCATCATATTAAATACATGTTTGTTATTAAAACTTATAACATGTGAATTATTAAATCTTACGAAAACCCGCATGACTTAAAGGATATCGAATTAAACTATAATCTCGTATTATAATTTCTAACATGTGAGGAATTATAATATTATGAAAAATACTTTTAATTAAATAATTTACTTATTAAAATTTCCCACTTGCTAAATATTACAAAACACGATAAATTAACACTAAACTCAAAACCCGTCACAAGTCCAACAAGGTGACTCATGGGCTGATTTGGGCCGGACCTAACACGGGCCTAGACTGGGCCCACGGGCCTGGTTTGGGCCTGTTTTGAGACGACATTTTTAAAACCGTTTCTTAATATTTCCCGCATGCTTAACATATTTAAAACCCGTCAAAACAACAACAAAACAATCAAGTATCGACACAAACCCAAAGGACGATTCCCGAACCATTCCAGACCGGGCTGGACCGGCCTGAACCGGCCTGGTTTGGGCTGGTTTTTCCAGCCACCCAATTCGGCCACCACCAACCACCATACTAATTTATTTCTAACATGATTCTAATTAACAAAAACCAATTTAACAACCAATTCAACCATCATTCATACAAAAATCATGATTATGAACCATCATCCAAATTTATCAAGAACACTAAACATATCAAAAATTCATACAACATAATAAAAATAACAACTTATCATGTTACTAATTAAAAACCGTAAATCATAATAACATGAACTAAAACCAAAGATACAAAGGTATGTAACATTAATTCGTCGAGTAACTCGGAATCGTTACCTTAGCTAGCACAAAATCAAGTAGCACCCAAAATAAGAACTAAAGAAATAAGAAACCCGTCTACTAATCTTCTTCTAATATATACGAGTCACCAAACTCGTCTTCAAAATCTTCCCCTATAAGAAATGACAAGAATAATATTGTTAGAATTAAAACTTGATTTTCCATAATTAAAGTGTTGAAAACGATTATGTCGGAATTGAAAATAAATCGTACTTGAAGATGGAGAGCGAAGAGGAAATTCTAGAAATATAAGTTAGGACGGATTTGAATAAGAAATGAAGGTTTTATGATGATTTTGCTCAAGAATGATGAAGAACGATGAAGAACGATTAAGAACGATGAAGAACACCAAGAACGAGTAAAGAAAGTATTAAAAAGGTATTAAGTCGATTTATTGTAAAATGAAAAGATAAGTAGTGAAATAGAGTGGGGTGTGTGCCGTGTAGATATAGGGGAATTATGGAGTCGGGTTTTGAAATTGTTGTTACGGGATTGACTCGGGTTTTATAATTATATTATGGTAATTGTTTAGATATAATTATATATTAAGTTAATTAAACCAAATATCTAGATATTATGATATTGTAATGAAAAGAAAGAAAATATCTAGTCCTATGAGAGGGTGAGGGAATAGGCGTGTGAAATGGTAGGAAAACGGGTCTGTTTTAAGCGATCTGTTTTAAGTTGAAAGATCGATAAAGTTACAAATATCTTAGATATTATTATTAGTTTAATCAAAAGATCAAAAGATCTAAAGTGAGTGGAAAAAGATGACATGGGGCGTGTGACTCATGCCAAAGTCGGGTTTCGGGTTTTGTTTCGGGATTTAAGATGACTCGGGAATAGTTAAATGACGGTCGGGATTAAACCGTAAAAGTTATTCTTTAATTCCGAATAAATTCAAAATAATTATATTAAATTATCTTAAATTCAAATAAATCTTAATAAATTAAAATAAATTAAATTTATTATTTTTCAAATATATTTTCGGTCTTTCAAATTACGGGGTGAGTCGGAAAAGTCAACGAAAGTCAAAGTCGACTTAAAAGTCAAGAAAAGTCAATGATGACTTAAAAATCAAGAAAAGTCAAAGACGAATAAAAAGTCAAGAAAAGTCAAAGATGACTTAAAAGTCAAGAAAGTCAAAGACGACTTAAAAGTCAAGAAAAGTCAAAGATGACTTAAAACGGGATTCTCATGGAATCTCGCGGAAATTCCAAATACGAACCCGGAATTTCCAAATACGACTCGAAACAATAAATTCCATTTTAAAAACTTAAATATGCTGAAAAGTATCCGTAAAATATTTTCACTAGAAAAATAGGGTACTTTTCGGGTTGTTACATACCCGATCGGGTATACAGCAATCCGATCGGGGAAGTCTGCTGGTCCGGATCTTGTTTCTTTTTTCTTTGCTACTTGCCCTTACCTTTTGGCTATGTCCTTGAACATACTTACCAACCTAAATAATCTAGGCAACATGGGCCAAGGATAGCTCCTTCTCGTCTCAATAGGTCCTCCAATTCCAAGTACGAAAAACTAACAACTAAACATGCATTTCTAAATATAAGTAAAACGATAATTGTTCCTAACTATTACAACCCAAAATTTCAAAAAGATAGTCCAAATAAAATAGTCCAAATCATTGTCTAATAAGTGGAATAAAGAATGCGTAAAAGAGAAAATAAAGAGAAAGACGGGTTGCCTCCCGACAAGCGCATTTTTAAGTCATGCTAGACTTTGAATCCCTCCTTAAGCCTTGTGAAGGGATTTGAGCTCCTTTTAGCTTGATTCGTCCTTAAGTTTTTCATTTGAGCTCCTACTTTCTTTTTGTGAATTAATTGATAGGTTTGACATAGTGGTTTGAGGTTTAAACCTACGGTGAAAAGCGATGACGATCTCTTCCCAATCCATTGGTTTTGTGGCATCCTTTAAACGACGGGTGAACCACCATTTAGCTTCTCCCTTTAGTGATAAAGGAAAGAGTGTTTCTCTAATTTGGTTTTGGGTGATTCCCTCCCTCATAAAAGTTTGACACAATTCACAAAAGGTTTGGATGTGGTGTGATGGGTTTTCATTTGGCTTACCATTAAATTGGTTACCCTCAATGAGAGCAATCAAAGTCATATGGACCCTTAGGATCCCACTAGCAAGTTCAAAAACCCGGTACCTTGGATCTTCCTTTTTTAGCACCATTTTTGTCAACCTACAAGAAAAACACAAAAAGGAAAGTTAGTGACGATTAAAGGTACGGTTGCACCTAAAAAAGATTGAATTTTAAACAAAAATCAGCAGTACATAGATAAACAAAACCGTGCTCCCCGGCAACGGCGCCAAAATTTGATCGGTTATGTCGCGGTCCCGATACAAAAATAATTACCCACACTTAGGCTAACAACATAAGGAATGTAATTAGGAAAGTAGGGTGTCGATCCTCAGAGAGTACGTGTTAACTATGAATTGCTATGGAGTGATTTTCATTTAAGTCCGATTCATTTGAGGTGGTTGTCTAAACTATTAACATGGAATAAAATGACAAGTATGTAAATGACAATATTTAAATGACAAGTATGTAAATGACGATATTTAAAACTCGAAGCAGACAACTTACCTGATCGGGTAGTCACGAATCCGATAGGGAAGTGTGCTGATCCAAATGACAATATTAGAAAGCTATCTAACTAAACTAATAAACTAAATGACAATGAACTAAACTATCTAAGAACAATAATAAAATGACGATAAAGTAAACTATCTAAACAACAATAAAATAAACTATCTAAAACGGTAAAATAAACTATCTAATCAAATTGATATAGTGAAAGAGAAATTCATGTAAAACGATTTAAAAGTTTTATTGATACCAACATTAGAATTGCTATGATTGTCTAAGCCTTGTAGCGGTATATTCCTCTCGGATTCATACCGACTTTTTAGTGGGTCCTAACGTCCTCTCAGCATGGTTAGGTCACTAAACCCCTATTGGTAGTCCTAATTCCCATCCCAACTCTCGTTACAAAGAAGGAAATTGACTAATACAAACAATTGTTCATGGCCACTAAACAAAGTTATAGAATTTGAAACAACCAAAGGAAGAAACAAACTAGGTGGTTCTATTGGTATCGACGCTTCTTTTAATTCATTTTAACTAGTAAATCATTTCAATATTACAATTCTATTTATTGTATTTACACAATGATAATCTTACAATGTTATATCTAATTTATGTGATTAAGTAAATTAATAGGAAAATGATGAACAATATTAAACTATGAAATAAAAGTACTACAATGGTTACGGTGATTATATTAATAATGATTCTAATGATGAATTTCATGATTATATAATTAGTCAAAATACAATATGACATGTTAAACAATATTTTGGTCTTGTCTAGATTACTTTTAGATGAGTTTCCTAATAACAATAATATGAAAACAATACTAATTAGATTAAAGTTCATGATGAAGATTGCATAAGTAAAGGATAGAGAATTACCGAGATTGGAATGCAAATTATGTAAGAACGAAAATAAAGAACAAATATCCAACCCAATGTAATTGCAAACACTTATTGAAACACTAGAGAAGTACTAAGAAGTTGCTGTAAAAATAATCTAAGATAAACTAGAAACTATGAACTAAAACTTGTATAAAAGAAAGATATAATGCTAGGTTGTGAATTGTGTGAATTGTATTCTAAGTTGTGTAAGAAAGTATATAAGTATGTATGAAAAGGTATGCTATTTGTGTTGTGATTCCTTGGCTTTTATAGGGCTGCATGGCTGCTGCATTTCGTCCAAATTCATACCCTAGACAAAGCCTTTGAGCACTCATTTAAGCTTGGTAGAGGAAGAGCCAAGAAACGCCTCAGCAGCAAACATACCCGATCGGGTATGTGAAAATCCGATCGTGTATGTGTCCCAGATGGATTTTTCCGTCTCTTCCAATTTCATCTTTGGGCACGGAATCCTATGCCTTGGTCTTGGTCAATGTAATACGTAATTGGGCTTGGGCTAGTCCTCCTTTGACTTGGGTTGATGCTCTCCTTTAAGAAACAAATCCAAAGTCCAAGATGAGTCCATTCGAGGAAGGATGTAGCGGAATCGTAGTCAAATCGTGAAATGGCTATCATCCGTTCCTTGAAAACTCGTATTCTAGTGCCTTTGCTCCATAAAGTAAGAAAATATAGCAAAACTGCTTCATTTCCTATAAAACGAGTCAAAACACGCAAAACAACTAGAATAGCAATATTAGCTCATTAATCACTTAACAAAGTGCATAAATCATGTAGAAATCGAGCTAAAACGGGGGATAAATCAGTACAAAAGATCACTTATCAACTATCAAGAGTACTTTCCAAGAGGCAAACAAGTTGGAAGAGAAAGAAGCACCTAGATAGGAGGGGAAAAGGTACACTAAAGGCAAAAGAGATAATCGATGAGGGAGAAGTACGCTTCATATAGGCTCGTCAATCTTCAATCTTCGGTAGAGGATACTTCTTCTAGGTGACACATATCCACCTCAAGACGGTAGCTATAAACAAATATAACATCACTTAACATTATCAACAAACAAGTTAGAACCTAACATACATCAAGTACACCAAAGACTACCAAGTAAAGTCCTTAATTTCTACCCATCTCTCATTTATTATTTCAAGGTCAAGTAGTTTAAGTTTAGGGTTCACGTATGTGCGTCGGAAGCGATAAAGCTCTGATACCAACTGTGACAACCCTCGCGAATGCGGAAATAAAACATAATAAGCATGTGATTTATATAGCGGAAAATACGGTGTTTTTAAAACTTTTTACATGCAAGATAGAAATACATGGAATGTCAAATAAATACAAACTAAAATAGAATATACTACAAAGAGACGTAGTCTCTCAAAATGTATCAAACATCAAAGTTATTAGAAAACTAGCTAAACAACGTCTAGAGGTGATTCATCCTGGCCAACGCCCGCTAGCTCACACCCGAACCCAAAATACCACATTAGCAAAAAGCCATCCAATCAAGCAACCTGTTCATCCATGAAAAACATGAACGCCACAGTCAGTGAGAAGTAACTCCGGGTTCTCCCAGCCATATCACATTAAACGTACACAAACGGAAATACGAAAGTAGAAGCATGCATATATAGATATACATGTGAGATACGAGAAGGATAAATAGGCAATTCAATATATAAAGATAAAAGCATATGAAGTACAAATCAGTAACCATCATGTTATAGAATGACTCGCGGATGACACTCTTAGGCAACCATACACTCTCACTAGGGGTTGCATCTCACCGTTAGCGGCGTAAGTTTGATAAGATTGAGACTCAACAAACAACCCATGCCAAGTCATCCAAAGATCACAAATAATCAATCATATAATCATCCATTCAAACGTACAATACGTTGACGACATCTCTCACGGTAAATGACACGCACTAGCACCGTGTACATGCAAGTATGATTAAAAGGCATCCACGGGATACAACATTTCCCTGAACGCATACACGATGCTACATTTCGTATATGTAGACTAATTTCCTCCTGGTAGGACGACGATATAAATACCCGGTCCTAGTCTAAACGTGGCCAGACTCTCGGAATAAACCATTTTCCGATTCGACAAGCGATGACATTTCGCATCCAAGACTCGGTCAATCATAGACGCCGAGTACCCCAAATTCGGTCAACCTTCACGAAAGAGGCGGAAAAGAGCACAAGCCTCACAACAAGCGGTACGCTACATGCAATGACACCACCTCACAAGTATACAACATTTGACGGCCGTGTCGATCAACGCAAGCGTTCGTCTCCCAACAACATCGTCATATGCCCACTAACACATGCAATTAAGCAGTAAGGATACACTCCCCATTCCGACATTCCAGCCTTACGAGCGTGGAGGTAGCCAAGGGAATGAGAGTACAAAGCACATAAAAAATTAGGGCTCAAACCGTAACATTTGTAAAACCGACTCAAAGTGGGACATATCAAAAACCGTCACAAAACATGCGATACAAGCGAAGGGATTATCATATATTCGAAACATTAATATTCAAAGTCAAACCCGAAAGTCAACAAAAGTCAAAGTCAAACCCGAGACCTGAGACCCAAACCCGACAATTGGAGTGGCCTACAAAAAAATCATCAATGCAAGAACACTAAGTCCAAAGGGTCAAGGAAAGTCAAGGCGGGACTAGAATTCAAAGGGTCAGCGAAACTCAACCAAGGGAAAAACTGGCAGCAAGAAACGCTGCCAGCGCCAGGCAACGCTGCCAGCGTCCATGGACGCTACCAGCGTCCTGGTCTCAGGCACGAGTTCAATCTCCGTCTTGTCATCAACATACAACAATCATCATTTATCATCACAAACCATCAATTCTCATATCAATTATCAACTAACAACAACCATCATCAACAACACAATTCCTATGATTACTAACCTTATTCTAAATACGATTTCTAACATAGAAAACACATTAAAACACATAAATGATATCGAGTAACCCTTCACCGTTACCTTTTTGCGTCTTCAATCCACGTCGATGTCCTCTTCTATCAAGATGTAGTCTTTGTCGGGGTCTTGGAGGTCACCACCTACAATTAGATAATAAAAGATGAATATAATTCACCTTTGAGAAAGACGAATAAATTGAAAAGCGAGAAAGACGGTAATTTTATTACCAATACGGATAGAGGACGATGAGAGGGAAAGAATAAGACGAAAATTAGAAGATTTGGGTGAGTAATGAAGGAGTAGTGATGAATCCAAATTGATTCATAAATGGAGTTTAGGGTTTTGGTGGTTTGTATGAGGAAGAAGAGGTGAGTGAAGAAGATGAGTGAAAAAATGAGGGAGTTAGGGTTATGAGGGAGTATATGAAGGAGTAAGTGGAAAACATGAGAAAAAGCCTAAAAACGTCTTAAGACGTAACTTACTTGGAATCTCGCGTAAAGTCCGAAAACGAACTCGTATTTTCTAAAATAGACACGGGAAATTAAATTCTTGACTAAAACTAAAATTCGCTGAAAAGTATCCGTTTAATATTTTTACTATAAAAATAGGGTACATTTGCGGGTGTTACATAACTTCTGATTATGGTGATGCGGAATCCATTGCTTGTATATTTATGAGTCCGTCTAAGGCATCCTAGGAGTCATTTGGTATCCAATGCAAGCTCTTATCTTGGGCTTTTACTTGGACTTCATTTCTTTATTTGAAAACCAACCAAAGTTGGTTTTTCATGCTCGGGATTTCCAATTTCTTCCCGAAACGCCCCTATGCTTCCCGGAACACCTTTGCATGATCAAGACTTGATCTTATTAGCCTCGTGAACTTGGATGAATGCTAATTTCACGGGACAAAGCTACCGCACGCTTCATTTCCTACATAATGTAATAAAAACACATTAATAGAAGTACAATAACCAAACAACCCGAGATAAAATAGGGAGTTAAACTATATATAAAATGGAATCAGCAGTGACTCTAAACACTCCCCACCTCCAAAAAAATCTTATGTCCCACCTATGACGTTTCCCAATAGAGAAATAGCTAAAATCTAAGAGAAGAAATTCTCTTAATTTTTAGAAATGTTGAAGAACCTAGAGGTTTCACTATTTTTCACCGAAGTGGTAACACAAAAGCCTCTTTATCAAAACTTTCTCAAAGATGTCCTAACAAAGAAGAGGAGTATTGGAGGTGACAGAATTGTAGCTCTAACCGAGGAGTGTAGTGCGGTGTTGCTCAACCATATGCCACAAAACCTACAAGATCCGGGTAGTTTTTCAATTCTATGTATGGTTGGAAATGTGAACATAGAGAGAGCATTATGTGACTTGGGTGCAAGTGTTAGCATTTTGCCACTCCCCATTGCCAAGAATCTTGGTCTTCAAGACATGATTCCCACCTCCATGACATTGGAACTTACCGATAGGTCGGTGCAATATCCTCGGGGCCTTATTGAGGATGTTCCCGTGAAAGTGGAAAAATTTCTACATACCTGCGGATTTTTGGTGTTAGATATCCCGGAAGATCAACAAACCCCAATAATTCCTGGGAGACCCTTCATGGCAACCGGGGGAGTCATGCTTGATGTAAAGAACGGAACACTCTCCTTCAATGTGGGAGGAAATGTTATTAAATACTCCTTGACGGGATTTTTATCCAACCCCATGTTTGAGAGAGCTTATTCGGTAGACATTCTAGAAAAAGTGGTCCAAGGTACAAAGGACATGTGTTCGGGGGAAATTGTTGATGAGGATTATGAAACTCTACCACTACTCTTGGATGATGTCGAGGGTAAGAACCCTCAAAAGGTAGACCTCAAACCTTTACCCCCCCCCCTCCCTTGAATATATTTATAGTTATGAGGACAAGGCTTTCCTCGTAATTGTCAATGCTAACCTAAATGCTGAACAAAAAGAAAAACTTTTAAGTGTCCTTCAAATCAACAAGAAGCCACTTGGGTATAGCATTGATGATCTTGTGGGTATCGATCCTAGAGTTTTTATGCATTGCATTACACTAGAGGATGGATACACACCTTTCGCCCAAACTCAAAGAAGATTGAATGATAAATTGAGGGAAGTAGTGAGAAAGGAAATTGATAAGTTGCTTGAGGCCGGAATCATATACTCCATGGAAGCAAATGGGTGAGCCCGGTTCAAACCGTCCCTAAAAAGGGCGGTATAACCGTGGTACAAAATAAGGGGGATGACCTCCACCCGACCGGTCATGGGATGAAGAATGTGCATTGATTATCGAAAACTAAATTTCGCCTCAATCAAAGATCACTTTCCTTTACCCTTTATTGACCAAATGCTCGAGAGATTGGCAAATCATGAGTATTTTTGCTTTCTTGACGGTTATTATGGGTTCTTTCAAATCTCTATTCACCCGGATGACCAAGCAAAAACTACTTTCACTTGCCCTTATGGTGTCTTTGCATATCGAAGAATGCCATTTGGACTTTGCAATGCTCCTGGAACATTTCAAATAGCCATGATGTCTATCTTTTATAACTACATTTAGAAGTCTATGAAGGTGTTTATGGATGATTTTAGTGTCCATGTCACCTCGTTTGACGATTGCTTGAAGAACCTCTCCCAAGTGCTACAAACTTGCATCCAATTTAACCTCGTGTTAAATTGGGAAAAAATGCCATTTTATGGTACAAGAGGGAGTGGTTCTTGGTCATGTTTATTCCAAGAAGGGAATCGAAGTGGACAAGGCTAAGGTTTAGGTGATTGAGAAACTTCCCCCACCCAGAAATGTCAAGGGTGTAAGAAGTGTCTTAGGTCACGCGGGTTTTTATAGGCGTTTTGATAAAGGACTTTGCAAAAATCGCTAAACCACTCACCTCACTTCTTGCCAAAGACACTCCCTTTATATTTGATGATTCTTGCCATGAAAGTTTTTGTAGGCTAAATCAAGAATTAATCACGACTCTTATCGTGCAACCTCCCAATTGGGATCTCCTTTTTGAGGTCATGTGCGATGCAAGTGACTTTGCCTTGGGCGCAGTATTAGGCCAAAGGCATGAAAAGAAGCTTCATGTAATAGCCTATGTAAGCAAGACCTTGGACAATGCCAAATACAACTACAACACCACGGAAAAAGAAATGTTGGCGGTGGTATACGCCTTTGAAAGGTTCTGAGCTTATCTACTTTGTTCTAAGGTGATTGTTTTCACATACCACACCGCTATTAAGCACCTCAAGGTGAAAAAGGAGGCTAAGCCAAGGTTGATTCGTTGGGTATTGCTTTTACAAGAATTTGATATGGTGATCAAGGATAAGGCGGGTGCCACAAATGTTGTTGAGAACCATTTATCAGGACTAACCCAAGATGATAGAGGACATATGATGATGAAGTCCCCATTAGTGAGTGGTTACCCGATTAGACTTTATTGGCTATGCTCACTACCGACCCTTGGTATGCGGACATTGCAAATTTCTTGTGCTCCAACTTTATACCGGGGGATTTTGACTACTAAGCTAGGAAAAAGCTTAGGTATGAGGCAAGATTAAATGTGTGGGAAGATCCGTTTGTCTATAGAAGGTGTAATGATAGGATCTACCGAAGATGTGTCACCCATGAAGAAGGACGGGCAATCCTTCACGCTTGTCATGCAACTAGTTATGGAGGACATTTATCCACCTCTCGGACTCAAGCTAGAGTCCTCCATTGCGGTTTATATTGGCCCTCCTTTTTCAAAGATCCTTATGCATTTGTCCACTCTTGCGATCCTTGCCAAAGAAGTGGCAACATTGGAAAAAGAGACGGAATGCCTTTGAACAACATATTGGAGGTTGAGTTCGCTGGAGTAGGTGTCCTCCACAATAGTGCGCCATTTAATAAATCTCATTAAGGAATATAATTGGTATATTAATTGACTAATAAATTTATATCTTATTTTAATATGATTAAATAAGATCTAACTTAGTAATTAATCGTTAAATTACTAAGTTAGTTGAGGTTTTTCATACATTTTGAGATAGAGGTAATTAGTTAATTATATTTACATGGAGTTGTAAAATAAACTAACTAAGCATTGTGTGACCCATTATATATTGATATAATGGTAAAATATCACTTAAATGTTAAGTACATATTGTTTATTAATTTGTGGCATATAATTGTTATATGATCAAATTAACACTTAATTATATAGGATAATTAAACATATGATTAATAAGTATTTGTGGGACAAATATCAAAAATCAAAATGGACCATATTGAGCCTAATATGGCCGGTCATGGTAGTAGTAGTAGTAATGATAGTTGTTCTTGTTCATGCAAACAAGCAACCATGTGATAATGACATATCATGCATTCTAAAATCATTACAAACACTACTACACTCTACTACATTGCATGTGAATAAAATAATAAAATATGAGGCCATTTGGGACACATGAGGTCCGGCCAAAATGGCTATAAAATGGACAATAATTGTTCATTTTTTACCACTTCATTTTGTGCTTTAATTCTACCTCTCTGTAAACATCAACCTTCTCACTAAAACTCTCATAATACTAATATTTATTAAGTATTACTAGAGTAGTAATATATACTAATATTAGTAGTATTATATCTATCTTATTATCTAGTTAATAATAAGGTTATATTATTTGGTTTCATCTTGGTGCAACTTAAAGGAGGTCTTTTACTTTGGAGATTTTTCTAGGATCATCCTTGATTATAGCTCAAGATCAATAAGAAAGAGTTCTTATTGTGCCTATTTATTTCCATTTCAATGTGAAGAAATTTTTTCTTTTATATAATGTCTTTATATTTGCATGCATGTTACATAGATCATTAAATACTAAATTACTAAGTAATTTAGTAACTAATTAGAGGAGTCTAATTAAGGTCTATGGAATTTTCTGTGATATCAGAGCTAGTTTGTAGGATGCATGTTCATTTTGGGCATTTTTATTAAAGTTATAAGATAACGAATAAATCAAAACATTTGAGTTAAAATATGATTTGGACGAAACTTTTGGTGCATGTATACCTACTGACTTCAAAATATTTGTGGTCCAATTTCGTGATTTTAGGGATAATTTGCTATTTATTTTGATTTTTGGCTTTTAAACCGAGTTCATATGCATATTTATTGTTAAAAGTTAACTAAAAATAGTTTAATATTGATTCTGACCATGAAATTTTAATATGATCTCACATGCATGTCTTACATAATGTATGTAAATTTTTGTGACTTTTAATTAAGTATTTCATGTTTATTGATTTTTATGAGATAAAAGTCGATAATATGAGATTATAATGTTCATAAAATTGAAACGTCCTTTTCTGGTCATGAAATTTTTTTGGTACATTTTAAATTCTGATTTATATCATCTTGGTGAAATTTCATTTTTTGTTTAACTATTTTACTATATTTAATTGTTTTTATTTGATAAAACCGTTAAATACAAAATTATTTGTTCATAAAATTAATTTACAATTTTCTGGCAAATTTTTTTTTTTGAAGTTCCTGGAAATGTTCTAAAATGTAAAATATTTTTTTTTTCAAATTTTTATGATGTTTTTTTTTATCTTGGGTTTATTTCATAAAAGTTATGATTAAACTGTTGTATTTAGCAAATAAAATAAAATCAAACTAATTAATGACCAAAAAAATTAGTAGGGACTAATTTTGAGATCTAAAATAGATTAGATTATTAGTTTGAATTTAAATGAGATTTAAATGTTGATTATTGTATTTTTTAATGGTTAAAAATCAATAAATCCCGTAAAATCGAGCTACAATTAGTGGCATGAATTTTGCAGCAATTTATTTTATTTATGGTTGAATGAATGAATGTCATTTATTTAATAATTTATGCAAATTTTTTACCTAATATGGCCTAGTTATGTTTAATCGTTATTACCCGTAATGTAAGGGATTAACGGTTTGGTTGTAATTTTTATTGCGATCTCGTATCGCCGGTTTGTAATAATTAATAGTTTCATTTTATAGATTAAATATATAATAGGAATTTGTATTTTTTTAATTATTTATTATGAAGACCGGTGACTCCCTCAAGACGGTGCCATTTTTGGAAGGCGTTTCAAGTGAGGAGGCAAGGGACCAAGGAGTTGGTTTCTGAATTTGTAATTATCTAGTTAATTTGATTAGCTAGGTGGCCATACTAGGATTTTTCGTTGCTTGGTTGCTTGCTTTATTTCCGCTCATGCCAAAATCGTCACACATGCATTTTATTTTTCCGCTATTGTCAATTCCATGTTATTTACAATTCATCGATTTAGTTCACTACTTATAGGGAATTAAAGACTAAACTGACAAGATCTCTCACATATTTAAAAATTGTATTAGCCTTACCAATTAGTAACACCTATGAATCCTGTGTTCATTAGGACTACCACGCTCGTGGGTCCTTTTTTTACCTCGGGTAAGTAGGGTGATACGATCACAAGCCAAAATAGGATTGGACTCAACAAGATAAGCGTCATCTTGAGACTAGGAGATGGATTTAGTTGAAATCCATCAACCAAGAGTTCTAGTGGTAGAATTAGTCAAGTAATGACTTACCATTTTTAGATAAGGGTAGCATACGATGACTATTTTCATTTAAAGATGGGTCTTGGAATCATTTATATAATTTAGTGAGGGGTCATTATATAAATGCTAAACTTGTTAAAATGTTTTTCAAGAAAATGATCATAACAATGAATGTTTATATAGTTCTTTTTGTTGTAGTAACCATATTGGCACAATGTCAACGTCATGGAACACCGCAACCTTGGGTAAGGACTCATGGTTGAGGTCCGTCATGGACAAATGTGTCCTAAACGATGACGGTAGTAACTTTGTGGAATGCAAATAAACGATCAAAAGCGCCGCGATATCCGATAACGTGCTTCGCTACTTCGTCGAAGCCCTTCCTACCGAACCCGGGTCAAGGTCGACCTCGGCGGCTCGGGCTGAATATGACCTTTATTTGAAGGTTGCCAATGACGTCAAGAATGTCTTGATTTGGTCCATCTCACCCAAACTCAAACTCCAATTGATATCTCTCAATGCTTATAGGATATTCACGAGGATAACATCAATGTTTTCGCAAGCCCCTAAAATTCTCCAATATGAGGCAGCTATGAAAGTTTTTGAAACTAAGCTCCAAATGGGCAAAAAGGTTGGCCCACGTGTGCTCAAAATGGTTGAGCATGCCGACACCCTAGAGCGTCTAGGGTGCAAGATTCCAAAGGAGCTAGTGGTGGGTAGAATCCTTAATTCACTCACACCAAAGTTCACCCACTTTAGGGTGAACTACAACATGAACAACATGGAAAAGAGTTTCCATGAACTCCATACACTCCTCACCCAAGCGGAGAGGGACATGAAGGCTAGTGGGAGTGAAATCAAGGATGTTCTTTCAATGAAATTGAAGAACATGAACCTTGGAGTGAAGAAGGACAAAGGAAAGGGTAAGACTCTTTTCAAGAAAATTGGCAAGGGGAAGGACAAGGTCTTTATGAAACACAAACCCAAAGTTAACAAACACGCAGACGCGGATTGCTATTATTGTAATGGTAAAGGGCATTGGAAACGCAATTGGCCCAAATACTTGAAAGACAAGAAAGATGGTTGTGTGACAACGTCAGGTAAAATTCTTTCATCGCTCTATATGATAGATATTAACTTTGTTAATACTTCTTTTTGGGTATTTGATACCGGTTGTGGTTATCACCTTTGTAATCATGTACAGGGACTGAAGGACGTGCGAGCACTAGCCAAGGGTGACGTGGACTTGCGCATGAGAAATGGAGCTAAGGTAGCCGCAGTTTCCGTGGGCACCTACGGTCTTATTTTGCCTAATGGTTTAGAGTTGTATTTAAATAATTGTTATTATGTACCAACTCTTACCAAGAACATTATCTCTATTGCCGTGTTAGACATGGAAGGGTTTTCTTTTTGGATTAAGAACAATCGTTGTACTTTTTATTTTAATGAAATGGTTTATGGCGAGGTCATTTCTATTGGAGGTATTTATGTTTTAGATATTGCAAAAGAGGTCTATCATGTAGAAAACAAGAGGCTTAAAACAGGTGAGCCTAATCAATCATACCTTTGGCATTGTCGTTTATGACACATAAACGAACGACGCATAAAGAGGCTTGTTTCATCTAAAGTACTCAAACCATTCGATTATGGATCTTATGGTGTATGCGAATCTTGTCTTTTTAGGCAAGATGACTCGTGCTCCTATTACGGGAAAAGGGACACGAGCAACTAAAGTATTAGGCCTTATACATACGGATGTGTGATGCCCAATGACTCTCCAAGCTAGAGGTGGTAATCACTAATTCATTACTTTTACCGACGACTTGAGTAGATATGGATATGTCTACTTGATGAGGCACAAAAGTGATGCTTTTGAAAAGTTCAAAGAATTTCAAAATGAAGTTGAAAACCAATTGAATAAAAAGATTAAAACCCTATGATCCAATCGTGGTGGTGAATACTTAAAAATGAATTTGATTCACACCTAAAGGATTGTGGTATAGTATCACAATGGACTCCTCCTGGCACACCTCAATTAAAAGGTGTGGCCGAAAGGAGAAATCGAACTTTAGTAGATATGGTTTGATCTATGACGAGTCTGACAAAGCTTCCTGATTATTTTTGGGGTTTCGCTATCTTATCTGCAATATTCTCACTAAATCAAAGCCCGACTAAAGCGCCAAACAAGACTCCATGTGAGAGATGGACAGGGAAAGTCCCTTATTTGTCGTTCATGAGAATTTGGGGATGCGAGGCATTTGTTAAGAACAAGTCTGACGATAAACTCGCACCCAAATCCGACAAATGTCTATTTGTAGGATATCCAAGGGAAACACGTGGTTATTACTTCTACAATAAACACAAGGACAAAGTGTTTGTGTCTCGTGATGCAGTCTTTTTAGAAAACGATTTTATTTCTAAAAGACAGAGTGGGAGAAAATTTGAACTTGACGAAATCCAAGAGCCACAAACCGAAAAGGACGTAGATGAAAACGTTCCCTCTTCGTCTAACGCGGTCATAATTCCTTCGGAACCTAGGAGGTCAAGCAAAATTAGTCATCAACCTGATAGATACCTTGGTATAATAGAGGAAGGCGGTGACTACAATGTGTTATTTTTTGAAAGTAACGAACCTACTACCTATAAAGCAGCCATTTCTAGTCCCGACTCAAACCTATGGCTAGGAGCCATGCAATCGGAAATGGATTCTATGTACGACAATCAAGTATGGGACTTGGTTGATTTACCTAAAAGGTAAGACGTCTTCAGTGTAAGTGGATCTATAAGATCAAAAGCTGCATAAATGAACATAATGATGTTTACAAAGCTAGATTGGTGGCAAAAGGTTTCACTCAAGTTCATGGTCTTCACTATGACGAAACCTTTGCCCCAGTCGCCATGCTTCGGTCCATATGGATTCTCTTAGCGGTTGCCGCATTTCATAATTATGAGATTTGGCAAATGGATGTCAAAACCGCCTTCTTGAATGAGATTCTAGAAGAGGAAGTGTACATGACACAACCTGAAGGTTTTGTGGATCCATCAAACCCTAAGAAGGTATGCAAACTTAAGAGATCCATCTATGGTCTCTGATGTAAAACTCACTCGTTTTTTTGGTTTGAACAGCTCAGGAAACTGTTCGATTGTTTCTAGTAAAGTTGCAGCGGAAATTAACGTGTTTTGTGTTTTTTTTATATGTATATGAACGAAAATATAAAGGATATGACGTGCTCTAACTCTCCTCCCTCGCAAGGAACTCGATTTAGCCACGAATAATACTCAACCTCGCAAGGAAGAATATGGATTAACTCACTCTCGCAAGAACGAATTAATTTGATCTTTATAACTCGCAAGCTATGAAGAACACACAAGTAATCTTGTATTAAGCTCTCAAATTGTATATCTATTACAATGCATAAGACTCCTTATTTATACTACTACTAATTACCATAACTAACTAGATAGAAATTAGGAAATAAGACACTACTTATTTGAATTAGGAAAGTAAACTCTCCTACACTTATTAGGAAACTAGAAACTAGGAAAATAAACAACAAGACTCTATTTAGGAAAGTAAACTTGAGAATTATTCAAACCAAGCTTCCATCTTGAATATATGTTGTTGGTATTTCGTTCAAATGCGTCACCCGCATATACCTTGGACAGCTCAACTTGAAACGATCATATCTCCTTCGTTACTTATCCAAATAAAGCAAGTGACCACTTGTTGGAAAGTTAACATCATGTACTTTCATCTCCAAGTGAAATCACGTCAAAATTATCAATACTTTCTGTGGTATTTAGCTTTAAATTCAAGGGAATGAATCTGAAATTGTCAAGAATGACTTAAACTTACATTTTGAACATATACCCATGTCCCTCATGTATCATTCTCCCCTTCTTCAAAAAGAATCGTCCCGATTCTTTGACCTACAACCTCCCGGATCAAATACATATGATGTAGCAAATGAGAAGATATTTTGATTAAAGTAGATACCATAATACTCCTGTAGTTCATCATCCTCAATATAATCTTCATGCTTATTCATCTTATTTGACTTGTAGTTGCAACCAGAATCATAAGAGAAAATCCTCTTGTACAATCTTTTCTTGTGGCTCCTTTTATTGTGCTTTCCATCCCACCACCTTTCATGCACAATTGTAGCACAATCCAAACAATTGTTGCTCGAAATCACAAGAATATCACGAGCTTCCATAACAATAGAGTTTAATAAGAAAGAACGTTGATAAATCTCACCATATAACTTCTTAGCAATGTATTTATCAAGTGGTGATTGATAATTACTCTTGAAATCAAATTCATAATGAGTAATACCTTGTTTATGAGGTTCTTCATAATAAGGCATATCATTGGTATCAATCTCATCTTCAAGAATAAAATCAACTTGTAATTTGGGAACCACCACTGCTTCTTCAATTTCTTCGTCAAAAATAGCCGGTAAGTTAGGATCAAATAATGAAGTACCTTCTATACGAGATTCTTCTTCAGAAGAAAATAGTTTATCATCAATCATATCTTCTGTTTGATCATCATCACTTATTGGCTCATCAATATATGTGATAAATTCACCTTTTTCCTTGTCTGTTTCATCATTCGGATTTGAACAATATTTTGTACTGTTCGATTGGACAAGGTCAGACATCATCTTCTCCACGTCTTCTACATGTCTCTCTTCTTTTTCCTCGTTAATAACTTCAAAAGTTTCAATTCTTGCATCTTCTATCTTTTTTGCTTCATAAGTTTGAACTGATTGTTGAAGCTTTTTAAGACTGAATGACAAAGAATCAACTCCTTTTTGTAACTCTTTGCATAAGAAATAAAACTGATCTTGCTCCCATTCATTCCATGTATGATTAGGTTTCTTCAAACCCATTTCATCACACACAAAAACTCAAGGACCGTCTTGGTTTAAGGAAATCAAGAGCCGAAGCTCTGATACCAAATTGATGTAAAACTCACTCGTTTTTTTGGTTTGAACAGCTCAGGAAACTGTTCGATTATTTCTAGTAAAGTTGCAGCGGAAATTAACGTGTTTTGTGTTTTTTTTATATGTATATGAACGAAAATATAAAGGATATGACGTGCTCTAACTCTCCTCCCTCGCAAGGAACTCGATTTAGCCACGAATAATACTCAACCTCGCAAGGAAGAATATGGATTAACTCACTCTCGCAAGAACGAATTAATTTGATCTTTATAACTCGCAAGCTATGAAGAACACACAAGTAATCTTGTATTAAGCTCTCAAATTGTATATCTATTACAATGCATAAGACTCCTTATTTATACTACTACTAATTACCATAACTAACTAGATAGAAATTAGGAAATAAGACACTACTTATTTGAATTAGGAAAGTAAACTCTCCTACACTTATTAGGAAACTAGAAACTAGGAAAATAAACAACAAGACTCTATTTAGGAAAGTAAACTTGAGAATTATTCAAACCAAGCTTCCATCTTGAATATATGTTGTTGGTATTTCGTTCAAATGCGTCACCCGCATATACCTTGGACAGCTCAACTTGAAACGATCATATCTCCTTCGTTACTTATCCAAATAAAGCAAGTGATCACTTGTTGGAAAGTTAACATCATGTACTTTCATCTCCAAGTGAAATCACGTCAAAATTATCAATACTTTCTGTGGTATTTAGCTTTAAAGTCAAGGGAATGAATCTGAAATTGTCAAGAATGACTTAAACTTACATTTTGAACATATACCCATGTCCCTCATGTATCAGTCTCAAATAAGCATCCAGGAGTTGGAATCATCGTTTCGATCATGTAATTAAAACAAAATGGTTTCACTCGAAGTGTCGAGGAACCATGTTTATACATGAAGTTTAGTGGGATTAAAGTAACTTTTCTAGTCTTGTATGTAGATGGCATACTACTTATTGGGAATGATATTCCAATGGTCACTTCTGTGAAGGAGTGGCTTGGGATTCATTTCCAAATGAAAGACTTAGGAGAGGCCCAGCGCATCTTAGGTATCCGGATCTATAGGGATAGATCTAGAAGGATACTAACATTAAGTCAAGAAACTTACATTGATAAAATTCTTGATCGGTTCAACATGAAAGACTCTAAGAGAGGCTTTCTTCCTATGGGTAGTGGGATCACTTTGAGCAAGTCAGAGTGCCCTACCAAACCCCAAGAGATTGAACGCATGAAATTGATCCCTTACGCATCCGCCGTTGGATCAATCATGTATGCTATGATGTGCACTCGTCCCGATGTTGCATATACTTTGAGCATGACAAGTCGTTACCAAGCATATCCAGGTGAGAGTCACTGGATAGCCGTAAAGAACATCCTTAAGTACTTGAGAAAGACCAAGGATTCGTTCTTAGTGTTTGGAAGTGAGAATGAGTTGCGTGTAAAGGGTTACACGGACGCAAGTTTCCAGACAGATATAGATGATATGAAATCCCAATCTGGCTATGTTTATATGATGAATGGAGGAGCTGTTTGCTAGAAGAGTTTCAAGCAAAGCGTTACATCGAATTCTACAACAGAAGCAGAGTACCTTGCAGCATCTGAAGCTGCAAAGAAAGCTGTGTGGATTCGGCAATTTTTGGAAGGACTAGCTGTAGTCCTTACTGCCAAAGATCCTATCACGATTTATTGTGATAACAGTGGGGCTATCTTTCAAGCTAAAGAGCCCAAGTCTAGTAATAAGTCTAGACATGTACTTAGGAAATATCATGTAATTAGAGATTACGTGGATAGAAAGGAAATTGACATTTGTAAGGTTGGGACATATGATAATATTGCTGATCCTTTAACAAAGCCTTTATAAAAGGCTAAGCATGATGGTCATATCGTAACAATGGGATTGAGACGAGTACCAGAATTCCTTTAGATTATGTAATATGTAATAATTGAATGTTGTATTAATTATTTCATATATGATAATTGCATTCATTGTTCGAGTTTTATTATAAACTCTTTTATTTAGTTTGACTAAATTTAATACTTTGATTATCCGAATAGATTGTAAGACAATGTTGGACCCTATTCAAGTAAATAGGACGAACTTAATATTTTGTCCCTAGTCACTCAATGAGGTGACGTCTCGAAGTGACTAAATTGTAAGTCGATCGATGGTTGGTTCAGCACCATGGGGTCATGGAGATGACTGGTCGATTACATAGACAGACTATATGACACTCTGTCAGACAGTGACCTTTGTAGAGACCCTAAAATAAATTAATTGATACCTGGTCGTGGCAGGTTCTTCTATCTTATTCCTATGAGTCGATTCTTTTGATTGCCGACCGTGTATCTGAGTCGGTGCAGTTTTCAATTGGTTTTGATTGATGTTCTAGGTTGTGCCGTGAAAGGAGGCCGATGGACATCTTCAGGGTCATGGTGATCTGCATCATACAGAGTATGTAACACCCGCAAATGTACCATATTTTTATCGTGAAAATATTATACGGATACTTTTCAGCGAATTTTAGTTTTAGGCTAGAATTTAATTTGCCGTGTCTATTTTAGAAAATCCGAGTTCGTTTTCGTACTTTACGCGAGATTTCGAGTAAGTTACGTCTTAAGACGCTTATGGGCTTTTTCCATGAATTTTCCACTTACTCCCTCATACTCCCCTTAACCCTAAACCCCCTCACATTCAACTTCTCCTTCTTCTTCACCAAGTAACCACCCAAAAACCTAACTTCATTCTTCATAGATCTTAAGATCATCGCTACTCCTTCATTACTCGCTCAAATTCACTAAAGTTCGTCTTAATCTGTCCCTGTCATCGTCCTCTATCTTAATTGGTAATAAAATTACCGTCTTTCTCGCTTTTCAAATTATCCGTCTTTCTCAAAGGTGAATTACATTCATATTTTGTTATCTAATTGTAGGTACCTCCAAGACCTCGACAAAGACTACTACTTAGTAGAGGAGGACCTCGACGAGGATTGAAGACGCAAAAAGATAACGGTGAAGGGTTACTCGATATCTTTATGTGTTTTTAATGTGTTTTGATATAGTAAATCGTATTTTGAATAGGATGATTAGTCCTAGGATTTGTGTTGTTGCTAATGGTTGTTGTTTATTGATAATTGTTAATGAGTATTGATGTTTGATGATGATAGTTGATAATTGTTGATGTTCATGGGTGATAAATGATGATTTTCGTGCATTCTGCTCCCAGCCGGCCGACCGGCTGCAAGTCAGCTGACCGGCTGGGAGGGTGGCTGACATTTACGTTGCATTTTGGTGTTATATTGGTCTCAGCCGGCCGACCGGCTGCCGATCGGCCGACCGGCTGAGACATCCCTCATTTCCTTCTTCATTTTCTCATATGGCATATGGTCCCAGCCGGGTAGCCGGCTGCCGGTCCCCATGACCGGCTGGGACACCCTGTATTTTTAATGGTTTCCAAATGTTGCGGAAGTGCCAGCCGGGTAGCCGGCGGCCGGTCACTTTGACCGGCTGGCACCACCTGGACTCTTCTTCTAATTCTTTTCTTATGTTCTCTTTTATAATAATTCATACGGTTCGTTTATCGTATAAATTTACGTAATAGCTTCAAATATTCATGTTTAAAATATATGATATCCCATTCGCTTGTATCGCATGTTTTGTGACGGTTTTTCATATATCCCCCTTTGAGTCGGTTTTACACATGTTTTGATTTGAGCACTAATTGTAAGTGCTTTGAACTCTCATTTCCCCGGTCATACTTTATATCCGTTAGACTTAAATGTCGGAGCGGTGAAGTGTAACCGTGATGCCGTTGTGCATTTGTTTAGTGGGGATATGACGACGTTGTTAGGAGGCGAACGCAATGCGTTGATCGACCTGACCGTCAAATGTTGTATCCTTGCAAGGTGGTGTCATTGCATATAGCGTACTAGCTTGACTTTTGACTATAGATCTCTTTCCGCCTCTTTCGTGTGGTTTAGCCGAATTTGGGGTACTCGACGTCTTTGTATGATCGAGTCTTGGATGTGGAACGTCTTACCACATGTCGAGTCGGGAAATGTCTTATCCCGAGAGTCTGGCCAGGTTTAGACTAGGACCGTATTATTATCGTCGTCCTACCGAGAGGATTAGAGTCTTGTGTGTACGAAACGTCTTAGCGTACATGATTCCGGGAAACGTCTTATCCCGTGAACTTGTTTGTCTAGGTCATGAGTATACGAAACGTCTTATCGTATACGGTTCCGGGAAATGTCTTATTCCGTGAGCTTCCATTGGCTTGTCTTGCTATTGTACATGATGCTAGTGCGTGCCATTAACCGTGAGAGAATATGAGTCATATTCGTATGATTGGATGGTTGTTTGTAAGTTTAATTATACGTGAACATTGAGTTGGACTCTTGCATGAAATAGATGATTGGCGTGGTTTATATGTCGAGTCTCTATCTTATCAAGTATATGCCGCTAACGGTGAGATGTAAGCCCTAGTGAGTATATAGTTGCCTAAGGGTGTTTTCCCCGAGTCTTTCTATAATATGATGGTTACGGCTTTGTACTTCATGTATCGGTATTCTTATATATTGATTTGCCTATATTGATGATTGGTTGTATCTTTGAGGAAAGGTAGTAAGATAAGTTTGACGATTTTAATGCTTGATGCTTGCCATGACTAATGTGTGGATAGTTCATGGTATTTGATAATGTAAGGTTGAATGAGTTGGCTAGGACTTCTTAACCCATTAATAATTTAATCTTTTGGACTTAAAAGTTTAGTATTGTTTTGAAGACCATGCTTATGATAGGTCTAATTGGTGTAAATGAGAAGCTTTGAATGATATCTTGAGGTGCGAAATACTTTTGAGGTTAAGTGACTTCTTGTGATTTTCTAATGTGTACCTTTGGGTATATGCTTGGTGGAAAAATACTTGGCTATAATCATTGGATTTAAAATTATGATATTATATTATGGTTTCGGAGACTTGGTTGAGGTAGTAAGTCGTCATGATAGATTAAACCATGTCACTTAAGGACTATGGACATGAGTGGAATCTGATTAGATGATCTATGATGGTGATGCCGTAGGATGTTGCTGATGACGTTCTGTTTGGTGTTCTACCTTGTGGGCCATAGGAGTTGAAAAGAGATTAGTATGAAGAATTCCATGTTAGACCTTCGGTTTTGAAACCTTTGAGAATGTGTCAAATTTTGGAATTTAGGGAATGTTACTACACTGGAGTTGCAATTCCGCAATTGGGATTCCGTGCTATATGAAAGGGTGGATGAATTGGGTTGTAATCGATTTGTTAAATCTAGGTGTACCTTACTTTGATAATATGTGGTACGAGGGTCCCTTGTAAGAGACCTTTGTTATTGGGATGAGTTGCTTTGCTATCACCCTAAGTCAGAAAGGAGAAATTTTGTGGATTAAACCTTAAACCTTTACTCGTGCCATTATCCCTTTTCATTTCCATTCTTGAATGTTTTTGTCAAGATTGATCTTTAAGAAATCGCATGCTCGTATCTTATTTCTTACTCGGATATCTTCGTAACTCTACTATCTGCTTTGTCTCTTTCTTGACCACGTTATTTTTAGCGTTCCTCTCTTGTAATCTCGTGCCTGATTATTCTCGTGTTCTCCTTGAGATTCCTTATCGTTTCCTAACTCGTTGCTACTTCATCTTTTCATTAGTGGATTGGATATCCCGTTTGTAAGGCTCAGGGAATAAGTGTAATGTATTTTGGAATTCTTTAGCTAGAATATGTGTCTTTGGATTGAGCAAATTTCATGTTGTATTTGATCATGGGAAATAGGACATAAGCTCTAGGATGAATCCTAATAGTGATAATGTATCCTCTCTTGGTGGTTTTAGATTTGGAGCTTGGTATTGTAGTGTTATTTTGAGAATTGAGTGGATCGTGAAAATAGTTCGTTGATGTTGGGTATTATAACGGTTGCTTGGGATATCATTTAGGAATTAGATGTCTCTAATTGATGGATTCTAAAAGAGATTTCTGCTTTAGGGTAATTAAGCCGGTACCCAAAGTTTGAGGAGTATTGTCATAAATGAAAATCGATTCATTTTGAGTTTTAGATGAACGAGATGATTTGAATGGTTGTCTGATTGCCAAGTAATTGGCCATTTGTGGTTTCGAGGTAGTAACTTTCTTTTTTTCTTAAGGAATCATAGTTTGATATTGAGAAATGTTCGTTGCAAGCTTTGGATACTGAGTGCTCAGTTGTTATGGATTATAGAGTTAGAATGGTGAACCCATTTATCTTGAGGATTAGTAACCACCATAGTTTGCTAATGTGACTATTTATATTTGGGGCTTCGAGCGTAGTAATGATCGAGTTAAGGATGTTATGGCGTATTAAAGAATTATTATAATCGATAATGGATTGTGGACTTTTCCTTATCGTGAGATATGGGATGAGGCTAGTTGGATCTTAGATAATTATGTTTGTTGCTTTGATTGTGATTGTTGTAAATAATGTTTATGGAGTTCGGCGATTTAGGATGGTTAAAGTGTAATTGAGGTAAATTACATTCTCTTGAGGACTAGTTTATTAGAAGAGTTAGTGATGTCGAATTGTTGTAGATCTTCTTGCCGACTTCATCGTGATCTTCCTATCCCTAAGAGTTCGATTTGTTTCGTTTTTGCGTGTTATGTATATATTTTGTTACCCTGAATTGTGTGTGAGATGTGCGAGTCGCTCTATGTACGTGTAATGTCTTCTTATTTTGATTTTATCTTTGAGAAAACTTTCGAATTTCCATATTGTGTTTCTAAATTAATTTTTCAAAGGAGTCTAAAGATGGATTTTGTACCCTCTTTTTGGAGAAAATATATTTCTTTTGCTTTTATACTTGGATTTTGCGTTTGGTTAGATGTTTGGACTTGTTATGGGAGACGTCTGGTGACTAGTCCTGCACTTACTAACGTTTGTTTTGAATTTTGATTTCACTATTTCGACATTAATTTGATTTGGATAACTAGAGTACTCGTTCGCGACGGGCACTCTTAAGATCCGTAAATAAAGTTTCGCACTTATGAAAAATCTCGTTAAACCGTTTTCGAGAAGAACCACATTTCGTAAATGTTTCCCTTGTAAAAGTTTTCGTATTGATTTTGAAAATCGATTCCTGTGTTTGATACTTTTGTTTTCTACTCTCAAGTTTTGAGGACGAAACTTTTTAAAAGGTGGGGTGATTGTAACACCCGCAAATGTACCCTATTTTTATAGTGAAAATATAATACGGATACTTTTCAGCGAATTTTAGTTTTAGGCTAAAATTTAATTTCCCGTGTCTATTTTAGAAAATCCGAGTTCGTTTTCGGACTTTAAGCAAGATTCCGAGTAAGTTACGTCTTAAGACGCTTATGGGCTTTTTCCATGAATTTTCCACTTACTCCCTCATACTCCCCTTAACCCTAAACTCCCTCACATTCAACTTCTCCTTCTTCTTTACCAAGTAACCACCCAAAAACCTAACTTCATTCTTGATCGATCTTAAGATCATCGCTACTCCTTCATTACTTGCTCAAATTCACTAAAGTTCGTCTTAATCTTTCCCTCTCATCGTCCTCTATCTTAATTGGTAATAAAATTAACGTCTTTCTCGCTTTTCAAATTATCCGTCTTTCTCAAAGGTGAATTATATTCACTTGTTATCTAATTGTAGGTAGTGACCTCCAAGACCTCGACAAAGACTACTACGTAGTAGAGGAGGAGCTCGACGAGGATTGAAGACGCAAAAAAGGTAACGGTGAAGGTTTACTCGATATCTTTATGTGTTTTTAATGTGTCTTGATGTTAGTAAATCGTATTTTGAATAGGATGATTAGTCCTAGGATTTGTGTTGTTGATAATGGTTGTTGTTTATTGATAATTGTTAATGAGTATTGATGTTTGATGATGATAGTTGATATTTGTTGATGTTCATGGGTGATAAATGATGATTTTCATGCATTGTGCTCCCAGCCGGCCGACCGGCTGCCGGTCAGCTGACCGGCTGGGAGGGTGGCTGACATTTACGTTGCATTTTGGTGTTATATGTTGGAGCAAGTGTCCTCCACAATAGTGCATTTATATTATAAATCTCATTTTGGAATATTAGTGGGATGACTAGTATTTTGATACTCCACGTCAGTTGATTAACGTAAATCGATAACGGTCAGCTGACTAGAGTTAGACGTTATTGTCGTATGACGGCGGTAATCAACTGACCCCTTTCGGTCACACCTATAGGATGAGACCCAAACAGAAATCTAATTATTTGTATATGATACATATTAATTAGTACTTTATATATATATTTGATATATGTTTAGTTACGAGAGTTATTTATTAGAAATTGAGTTACGAACTCATTCCGGATAAGTTTATAAGTCAATTATACGATAATTGACTGAATAAATTTTACGTCTTATTTTAATACGATTGAATAAGATTTAATTTAATGATTAATAGTTAATTCATTAAATTAGTTGAGGTTATGCATATAATTTGAGGTAGAGCTGATTAGTTAATTATATTTACAAGGAATTGTAAAATAAACTAACTAGGCATTGTGGGACACATTATATATTGATATAATGATAAAATATCACTTAAAAGTTAAGTGTATATTATTTATTAATTTGAGTCATGTAATTGTTATATGATCAAATTAACCCTTAATTATACAAGATAATTAAACATATGATTATAAGTATTTGTGGGACAAATATCAAAAATCAAAATGGACCACATTACACTTGTGGGTGCCGAAATTTTGGTAGTGTATGACATGATGATTGTTGTTTCTTGTATTACACTACAACATGTGATCATGTCATGTTTATGACACGTGATCATTTTCTAATTCACATCTACACTCAACCAATTTGCATGGGATTATTTTAAGCAAAATAAGAGGCCACATAGGCTCTCTTGGCCGGACCATAGTGTCCTTAAATGGACAATTTTGTTGTTCATTTTACTTGCTTGTTCATTCTTATTTTGCATGTACATCTCACTAAAATCCTCATCTCTCTAAAACTCTCAAATACTAATATTTTCCTATTACTAGAGTAGTAATAAAATCTAATATTAGTTCATCTTTTCACTTGTGTTTTCTAGTCAAAAACTAAGTGATAAGTTTGGGTTCTCTCTTGGGTGCATCTAAAAGGAGGTCTTCTACTTTGAAGATTACAAGGAGGATCATCTATTTCTTTCTAGCACAAGAACAACAAGAAAGGTGTTTCTTGTTGTGCCCATAAAAAACCGAAATTTCCCAATGTAAGGAAATTTCTTCTTATTTTTATTATGCATTTTAATTTGCATGCATGCTACATAGATCTTTATTAAACACTAAATTAACAAGTAATTTAGTAACTAATTAGAGGAGTCTAATTAGGGTCTATGAACTTTCATGTGGTATCAGAGCTAGCTTGTAGCATGCATGTTGATTTTAAGCATTAAAATTGGGTTATACGATAACTTGAGTAAAAATCGAAAATTTATGTTAAAAATGGTTTTCACGAAATTTTCTGATTTTCATGCATACCTACTGACCTCAAAATGTTTGTGGTCAAATTTGGCGAATTTACGAATTATTTTGCTGATTATTATGATTTATGGCCTTTAAAACCGACTTAACATGCGGTTTTATGTTAAAAGTTAACTAAAAATAGTTGCATGTTGAATCTGGCCTCAAATTTTTAATATGATCTCACATGCATGGTGTACATATTGTATGTAATTTTTCGTGACATTTGGTCATGTATTGCATGGTTATTGATTTTATTGGATAAAAATTGATTTAAAGGAGTTATTTTGTTCTTAAAATTGAAACGAGACTTTTTGGAGTTCAAAATTTTTTAGTACATTTTAAAATATTATATAAATCCTGGTAAAATTTGAAATTTTTTTTCATCATTTTACTATTTTAGTTGGTTTTTATTTGATAAAAACCGATTCTTATAAAGCTATTTGTTCATAAAATCATTTCAAATTTTTTGGGCAAATGTTTTTTGTTCTTGAGGTTCCTGGAAGTGTTCCAGAATGTACAAATATTTTTGTTTTCAAATTTAATGATTTTTCATTTTATTTTGGGTTTAATTCATAAAAGTTATGATTAAACCTCTTTAAATAGCAAATGCGATCAATTCAAACTAATTAAATACAAATGAAATTAGTGGGGACTAATTTTGAGTTCTAAATCAGTTTAGATAATTAGTTTGAGCTTAAATACGATTTAAGTGTTGATTATTGATTTTTAGTTGATAAAATCGATAAAATTCGTAAGAACCGAGCTAGAATGAACATGACAAGTGTTGGGGGTGATTTTGGCATGATTTTACAGCATTTTTATTTATGTTGTTGAATGAATGAATTTCATTTATTTATTTTATTGCAAGTTGTACCTAGTATGACCTAGATTATTTTAATCGGTATTACCCGTAATGTAAGGGAATACCGATTTGGTTGTAATTTATTGCGATTTCGTATCGCCGTTTTGTAATAATTAATAATTTCATTTTTATAGATCAAATGTATAATAGGAATTTGCTATGTATTCATTTGTATTTTTGTAATTATTTATTATGAAGACGATGATTCCCCAAGTCGGTGTTCCAAAAGACGGTGCCATATTGGAAGGCGTTCCATGAAGAGGCAAGGGACCAAGGAGTTGGTTTCCGATTTGTAATCATCTAGTTAATTAGATTAGCTAGGTGGCCATACTAGGATTTTATTTGATTGCTTGCTTTATTTTTCCGCACATGCCAAAATCACCAACATGCATTTTATTTATCGATTGTCAATTCAACGTTATTCAAAATTCACCGACTTAGTTCTCTTATAGGGAATTAATAACTAAAAATTGGCAAGACCTCTCACATAACTTAAAAAGGAATTGAGATTTAGCCTTACCAATTGAAGCACCTATGAATCCCGTGTTCATTAGGACAACCACAACGTGGACCTTTTTACCTCGGGTAAGTAGGGTGATACGATCACACGCCTAAATTGGGTTGGACTCAACAAGATAAACGTTATCTTGGGACTAGGAGATGGGTTTAGTTGAAATCCGTCGACCGAGAATTCTAGGAGTAGAATTAGTCAAAAGTTGACTTACCGTCTTTTACATAAAAGTTGCATAACATGTTGTTTTGTCTAAAATGCGGGTCTCGAAATCGCTTATATAATTTCGTGAGGGGTCATTATATGAGTGACTTGTTTAAATTGATTATACAAGTTAAATTGATTAAAACAATGAATGTTAATATTTCCTAATTTTGTTGTAGTTATTCATAATTCGCAATGGCAAACAATAACAACACCGTTCAACTAGGAAAAGACTCATGGCTAAGGTCCGTTATGGACAAATGCATCTTAAAAGACGATGGAACTAATTTCGTCGAGTGGGAGCAAACGATCAAGAGTGCGGCGTTATCGGATAACGTTTTGCGCTACTTGACCGAGGCACCTCCCAATGAACCCGGCCCAAGAGCCACTAATGCGGCCAAAGCCGCCTATGAGGAATACCTTAAGGTAGCAAACGACGTCAAGATGGTCTTGATTTGGTCGATGTCCTCAAGCCTTAAGCAACAATACATCACCCTTGGAGCATATGAGATATTCTCTAGGGTGACATTGGCCTTTTCTCAATCACCCGAGATTCGCCAATACAATGCTATGACTAGGCTTTTTGAAGCCAAGTTAGAGAAGGGCCAAAAGGTTGGCCCACATGTGCTTAAGATGGTGGAACATGTTGACACTCTAGATCGTCTAGGGGTCAAATTCCTAAGAAGCTAGCGGTTGGCCGCATCCTTCACTCACTTCCTCCCAAGTTTGCCCAAGCTAGGGCAAACTATAACATGCATGGCATGGATAAGAGCTTTCACGAGCTCCATGCTCTCCTTACCCAAGTCGAAAGGGATATGGAAGCAAGTGGGAGTGAGCAAAAGGATGTTCTTACAATGAGATTGAAGAACTTGAAGCTAGGGGTTCAAAAGGGGAAAGGAAAAGCCAAAGCCCAATTTAAGAAGCATGGAAAGGGAAAGGGCAAAGCTATTATGAATGGCAATGCCAAGGCTAAGGGCAAGAAGCACGCCGAGGCCGAATGCTTTTATTGTAAAGGCAAGGGACATTGGAAACGCAATTGTCCCAAGTATTTGCAGGATAAGAAGGACGGATGTGTGACACCGTCAGGTATAATCCTCTCTTCTCTCTATATGATAGATATTAACTATGCTTGCACTTCCACTTGGGTATTTGATACTGGATGTGGTTCTCACCTTTGTAATCACTTGCAGGGGCTGAAGGACGTGCGAGCACTAGCCAAGGGTGATGTGGACCTACGAATGGGGAATGGAGCAAGAGTTGCCGCCGTCTCCGTAGGAACTTATGTATTAACCTTAGCTAGTGGTCTTGAGTTGTATTTAAATAATTGTTATTTTGTACCCTCCTTGACTAAGAACATTATCTCCATTTCCGTACTTGACGCGGAGGGTTTCTCTTTTGTAATCAAGAACAATAGTTGTTCGTTTTCTTTTAATGATGTGTTTTATGGTAAAGCCATCTCTATTGGAGGTATTTATGTTCTTGATAATGTTAATGAAATATATCATGTAGAAAGCAAGAAGCTCAAATTAGGTGAACCTAATCAATCATACCTTTGGCATTGTCGTTTAGGTCATATAAACGAACGACGCATAAAGAGACTTGTTTCAACGAAACTTCTCAAACCATTTGATTACGAATCTTATGGTGAATGCGAATCTTGTCTTTTGGGCAAGATGACTCGTGCTCCTTTTACGGGAAAAGGGACACGAGCAAGTGAAGTATTAGGCCTTATACATACCGATGTATGTGGCCCAATGACTCTCCAAGCTAGAGGTGGTTACAAGTACTTCATTACTTTTACCGACGATTTGAGGAGATATGGATACGTCTACTTAATGAGGCATAAGAGTGAAGCTTTTGAAAAGTTCAAAGAGTTTCAACATGAAGTGGAAAACCAATTGAATAAGAAGATAAAAAACCCTATGATCTGATCGTGGTGGTGAATATCTAAATTATGAATTTGATTCACACCTAAAAGATTGCGTTATAGTATCACAATGGACTCCTCCTGGAACACCTCAATTAAATGGTGTGTCTGAAAGGAGAAACCGAACTTTATTAGATATGGTTCGGTCGATGATGAGTCTTACAGAGCTTCCTGACTCGTTTTGGGGATTTGCCATCTTAACCGCAATATTTTCACTAAATCGTAGCCCGACTAAAGCAGCCAATAAAACTCCATATGAAATATGGAAAGGAAAGGTTCCTTATTTGTCGTTTATGAAAATTTGGGGTTGCGAGGCGTTTGTTCATGAGAAGTCTAATGACAAGCTCGCACCCAGATCCGACAAATGTTATTTTGTAGGATATCCTAAGGAGACTCGTGGATATTACTTCTACAACCGTCATGAGGACAAAGTGTTTGTGTCTCGTGATGCTGTCTTTCTAGAAAGCGATTTCGTTTCTAAAAGGCAGAGTGGGAGAAAATTCGAACTTGACGAAGTTCGAGAGCCACAAACCGAAAATGAAGTGGAGGAAAACGTTCCCTCCTCGTCTGAAACGGTTATTGTCCCTAGAAGGTCAGGTAGAATTAGTTTTCAACCTGATCGTTACCTCGGATGTATCGAGGGAGATGGTGATTTATTACTTTTTGAAAGTGATGAACCCACAACCTACAAGTCGGCCGTTTCTAGTCCCAACTCCACGCATTGGCTTGAGGCCATGCAATCCGAAATGGATTCTATGTACGAAAATCAAGTATGGGACTTGGTAGACTTACCTGAGAAGGTGCGACCTCTTCAGTGCAAGTGGATCTACAAGATCAAGAATGGCATAGATGGACATCTTGATGTCTACAAAGCTAGATTGGTGGCAAAAGGCTTCACTCAAGTTCATGGTTTACACTATGACGAAACTTTTGCCCCAGTCGCTATGCTTCGATCCATTAGGATTCTCTTAGCGGTTGCCGCATTTTATAACTATGAAATTTGGCAAATGGATGTCAAAACCGCCTTCTTGAATGGGATTCTAGAAGAGGAAGTGTACATGACACAACCTGAAGGTTTTGAGGATAAATCCAACCCTAAGAAGGTATGCAAACTTAAGAGATCCATTTATGGTCTTAAGCAAGCATCAAGGAGTTGGAATCATCGCTTCGATCATGTAATTAAACAAAATGGATTCACTCGAAGTGTCGAGGAACCATGTTTATACATGAAGTTTAGTGGGAGCAAAGTTACTTTCCTTATCTTGTATGTGGATGACATACTTCTCATTGGGAATGACATACCAATGCTTACTTCTACCAAGGAGTGGCTTGGGAAACATTTCCAGATGAAGGATTTGGGAGAGGCACAACGCATTTTGGGTATCCGGATCTATAGAGATAGATCCAAGAGGATACTAGCATTAAGTCAAGAAGCTTATATAGATAAGATTCTTGATCGGTTCAAAATGAAAGACTCTAAGAGAGGCTTTCTTCCAATAGGTCATGGTATCACTCTGAGTAAATCCCAGAGTCCTACCGTCACCGAGGAGATTGAACGCATGAAGTTGATCCCTTATGCTTCAGCAGTTGGGTCAATCATGTATGCTATGATGTGCACTCGCCCTGACGTCGCCTATGCTTTGAGCATGACGAGTCGTTATCAAGCCAATCCAGGTGAGAGTCACTGGATAGCCGTAAAGAACATCCTTAAGTACTTACGAAGGACTAAAGATTCGTTCTTGGTGTTTGGAGGAGAGACTGAGTTGCGTGTAAAGGGTTACACGACGCTAGTTTCCAAACTGATAGGGATGATTTAAAATCCCAATCCGGCTATGTCTTTATGTTGAATGGAGGAGCCGTTTGCTGGAAAAGCTTCAAGCAAAGCGTGACTGCGGATTCTACAACAGAAGCTGAGTACCTCGCGGCATCAGAGGCTGCAAAGGAAGCTGTGTGGATTCGGCAGTTCTTGGAAGGACTAGGAGTAGTCCCTACTGCCTCAGATCCCATCACGATGTATTGTGATAACAGTGGGGCTATCTTTCAAGCAAAGGAGCCCAAGTCTAGTAACAAGTCTAGACATGTACTTAGGAAATACCATGTAATTAGAGATTACGTGGAGAGGAAGGAAATAGATGTATGTAAGGTTGGGACAGACGATAACATCGCTGATCCTCTAACCAAGCCTCTTACAAAGGCTAAACATGACAGTCATGTCGTCTCGATGGGATTAAGACGAGTTCCTGAATTCCTCTAGATTATGTGATATGTAATAATTGAATGTTGTATCAATGTTTACATATATGATAATTGCATTCATTGTTCGAGTTTTATATGAGCTCTTTATTTAGTATTGACTAAATTTTATTACTTTGTTTTATCCGAATTGGTTATAAGAAAGATTGAACCCAATTCAAGTGAACATGATGAACTTAGTAATTGTCCCTAGTCATTTCCATAAGGTGACGTCTCGCAATGACTAGATTGTAAGTCGATCGATGGTTGGTTCAGCACCATGGAGTCATGGAGATGACTGATCGTTTACATAGACAGACTGTAGAGACACTCTGTCGGACAGTGACCATGATAGAGTGTGACACCCTCAAATTTGCGGAAAGAAAAAAAATAATTTAAATACATAAAGAAGGTGTCATAAATAAAAAGGGTCATTACAAAACGGAAATAATATTATACAATAAAAAGTATCTGAAACGGGAGACATATCTCCCGTATAAATACAGAACTAACAGAGTGTATAATGATATACAATCTAAGAACCGAATATAGGTCCAAGGTAATACTTCGCTCGCTAGCTCGTCAATGTACCCAATGTATGCATTCACCACCTGTTCGACCGCATTAAATATAAACACGGAAGCAACAGTCAGTGGGGAGTAACTCCGAGTCCTCCCAGCCACGAAATGTCGAGTTTAATGAAACATGAATAACATAAAAGCAATGTATATGGAAAATACAAAACTTAAACATATATGATATGCTTTTCATGTTATGAAACAGATAACTAACAAATAACCTAGCATGTGAAAGCTATCATGTGAAACCGATAATAAACTATGACTCGAGGTAGGGAAGCTGGTATGCTAGCTCAGAGGGTCCTCTCAGAAACATGGCCGTGATACACTCAAACCCTAATCAACACGTAATCATGTGAATCAGTTAACAACCGTTAATCCAAACTCTATCAATCCTAGCCGGCTTGCATCTCACCTTCTAGAACTCATAGAATCATACAAACATGAAAGACCAATACCTCTACAAACAGGCATAAGTTCCTAGTGCAGTCAATAGAAGCCTTCTGTAACTCGAGGCTATACCACAAGGTAGGAAAACATCCTAGTCCTAGACTGATCAGACCTAGCGACAACAGCTATTCCATTCCCCGTCTCATGACATAACCGTACACGAGAAACTCTACTAGGCGACCCCCTAAGCAGAGATGGCTAGTACTTAAGCTGGCTCCCTTCGCCAAAGGAACTCTTAGGATGCCATGCCCCGACTTGGGGATAAGTCCCCCCAGGCCCGGGACACAAAAGCTATTAACCATGAACTATATACTCGTTAAAGATAGTACGGGCCTATCAATGTCATGGTCCAAGATACTCATTTAGAATTAGAATGGTCAAGACGCCATATACTCATAATTCTCTATGGGTACTTAGTCAACACTACACCAACCATATAATTAAACAGTCACGGAAACCATTTCCTAACATGTGACTAATTGCATATAAATCATAATCAAATAACATATCGCCTCATATCTACTAAGGCTAATTCATTAATTAAATACACCCTTACTTGAAGACAAATCCCCGACCCGAGTCCCGCGACGGGTCATCAGTCAAATCGGGGCTGACTAGATCTTAGTTTGACCAAACCCGTTGGATCAAACCTGCTAGAAACAGAGTCTTTATCACATAGACATAAAATCAACATATTCATTACATGTTATTTTAATAAAGCTTCTAACATGTGAATTATTAAATCTTACGTAAAACCCCGCTTGACTTAAAGGATATTAAATTAAACTACGGTCTCGTCTTATAATTTCTAACATGTGAGAAATAAAAATGAAAAACCTTTTTAAATTAAATATTTTACTTATTAATATTTCCCACTTGCTAAATATTACAAAACACGATAAAAATGACGATAACTCAAAACCGTCACAAGTCCCAAAGTGGGACCCACGGGCTGAGTTGGGCCGGACCCACATGGGCCTGATTTGGGCCTCACGGCCTGATTTGGGCTTAATGGGCTGTTTTGCCTAAAATTTCTAAAAACCGTTTTCCAATATTTCCCGAATGCTTTAACATATTTAAAACCCGTCAAAACAACAACCAATCAATCAAACATCGACACAACCCAAAGACCAAAACCCGGACCCACCATGGACCAACCCAGACCGGGTCTGAACCGGCCTGGACCGGCCGGTCTGGTCCGGTTCACCACCACCACTATTTCCGGCCACCACCAAACAACCACCCTAAATTCCAAATTAATTCTAACATGTTTTTAATTAACAACATCCATGTTTAAACAATCAAAGCAACCATCAATCATACAAAAATCATGATTATGAAGAATCATCCAAATTCATCAAGAACAACCAACATGTTATAAAATCATAAAACACCATAATAACTACTACTTAACATGTTACTAACTAAAAATCATCACATCATAATAATATGAACAAAAACTAAAGATGAACCAAAACTAAAGAAAACCAAAGCTATGTAACATATATCCGTCGAGTAACTCGGAATCGTTACCTTAGCTAGAAAAATCAATTAGCACCAAAATAATAAGAACTAAGAAAATAAGAAACCCGTCTTCTAATCATCTCCTAAAATATATGAGTCACCAAACTCGTCTTCAAAATCTTCCCCTATAAGAAATGACAATAAAAACATTATTAGACTTAAAACTTTGATTTTCCATAATTAAAGTGTTGAAAACGATTTTGTCGGATTTGAAAATAAAACGTACGTGAAGATGGGGAGCGAAGAGGAGATCCTAGAAATATAAGTTAGGACGGATTTAATTAAGAAATGAAGGTTTTATGAAGGTTTTGCTCAAGAACGACGAAGAACGGATGAAGAACGACGAAGAACGTTCAAGAACGATGAAGAACTATTTATTTGATCTTAAGTTGATTTGTTGTAAAATGAAAAGTTGTTTGTGAGTAAAGTGGGGTGAGGAGTGTCGTGTAATATAGAGCAAACTAGTGAGTTGGGTTTTGAAATTGTGGTTATGGAATTGACCCGGTATAATAATTATATTACCGTAATTAATTTGATATTAAGTTAATTGAATTAAATATCAAGATATTATGTTATTATAATGAAAAGAAATAAAATATCAAGGCTAAGAGAGGAAGAAAAACCGTGTGGTATGGGTGATATCGGGTCAGTTTTGTAATCGATTTGCGTAATTTTCGTTAACTGATCGATAAAGTAAATAAATATCTAGATATTATTATTAGTTTAATCAAAAGAATTAAAATATCTAATGTGAGTGGAAAACGATGACCTGGGCGCGTGACTCATGCCAAGGTCGAGTTTCGGTTTCGTTTCGCGCTTTACGATGAGTCGGGAATAATTAAATGATGTTCGGTTAAAACCGTAAACGTTATTCTTTAAATTCCGAATAAATTCAAAACAATTATATTAAATTATGATAAATCTTAATAAATCTAAATAAAAATAAATCAAAAATAAAATTTTTTTAAATAAAATTTCGGTCTTCAAAATCGCAAGACGAGTCGGAAAAAGTCAACGAAAGTCAAAGTTGACTGAAAAGTCTAGAAAAGTCGAAGATGACTTAAAAGTCAAGAAAAGTTTAGGACGACTTAAAAGTCAAGAAAAAGTCAATGACGACTTTAAAAAGTCAAGGAAAAGTCAAAGACGACTTGTCAAGAAAATTAAGATGACTAAAAAACGGTCTTTTCATGAAATCTCTCAGAAATTCCAAATACGAAAGCGGAATTTCAAAATAAGACTCGGAACAAAAATTTCTATTTTAAAAACTTAAGTTCTACTGAAAGTGTTAGTAAATATTTTTACTAGAAAAATTGGGTACTTTTCGGGTTGTTACAATCACCCCTCCTTTTCAAAAGTTTCGTCCTCGAAACTTAGAAGAAGGAAAGTGACATATATGTAGGTCTATTTCGAAACTGTTAAAAATATACTTGTAATAAAAATACTGGGTCTTATCAATGGAACGGAAGTTCTCATCTGCAGTTTAAGAACATCGACGTTCCAAGTCAAAGACTTTAAAAGATACATTTTCGCATCAATAAATGATAAAACTAGTTATCGAACGTCTCCAATAACAAGTCTCAACACTCCTTGACGGTAAAATACTTGAAATCATCAAAATTTCAAAAAGCGATTTGTTCAAAAATTCTATAGTAAAGGTAATAACACTACTATCTATACCTAAAATTTCTAACTAAAGCTTCTAATAACCTATCTATACGAGATGATAATTGATGGAAGGAACGAAATATTCGAAAGAATAAATCGAATAGAAAGAGAGAAAAGAGAGGAATGAATCACCATACTATCTTCCATCTATGATACTTCAAATGTCTATCGTAACTCAACAACACTAACTGCACTAGAATCTAGCCCTCAAGAGAGTGCAATATATCCTCTACATTTTCCATCATCAGATTCCTTCCAAAATATTTCCTAAGCATGACACATCGAGTAATAACTCTCAATTATTCAGATTCAATTAAAATCTTCTAAGATCCATCTGTATGGTAAACTCATAACTAACAACCCATGAAAGATTCATTACGAACTCTAATCTTCTTAGCTCCATTCAAACTCTTATTGGAAACCACCATCTAAATATTTATAATTAGGGAAACAAGATCGCTAACAACCACAAAGTAAAAGAGGCTTACTATGACATCCTTTGATCCAATTTATTTCAAAAATTCATTATCCTAAGCTATTAACAATGAACTTTCTCATCTTCAAAAGTTAAAACACAAATCCTCAAAAGAGATTAGTTACCAAATCTCATTTCACTTAACTTTTGCCAATTATAGGGCAATGCGACCGTAAATCAATTTATTTAGCTCCATCACACTCTCCATACATCGGTTTTTGCTTATAACAATATTCCTCAAGTTTGGTCATCCAAATCCAAAATTCCACAAGGTAATTATTCCCATTAGGGTCCAACATTTAAAACAACTATTTTTTCCAAGTAACCTTTAAAGAACCACTAAAATCCTTAACCACAACAACCAACCACCATTATGCTTAATTCGATCCTCAAAAGAAATGATATTGCAACTTCAAGTTTTCATAGTCTAAAACCACTAAGAGACTTTTCTCCTAAGTTTATCCTCAAATCCTTATAATCATCTAAACACGGAACTATCTTAATAGGATGGCTAGGTACCATATTCGAAACTTCTTATTTACTCCAAAATAGACATATCATAAGCATGGTCTTCAAACCAATACTAAACTTCTAATTCCAAAAGACTAAATTACTAATGAGTTAAAAAGTCATAGCCAACTCATTCGATCTTACACCATCGAATATCATGAACTATTTATACACTATTCATGACAAGTATCTAGCATTAAAATCATCAAACATACCTTACCACACCTTCCTCAAGGATACCAACTCTCACCACCATAGGGTGAAATTAGATCTATACCATTTTCCTCAAATCACAAGTTCCTTCTAACAAACACTAATATTCCAAAAATTTCAAAGTTCTTCCTACTAAGTATAATATACCTTAAACAAATGGGTATGACATCCATAAAAATGTTACCAAAGGAAGGTAAGGATACCAATGGTAAGATGGAGGAACTATCTAGAGTAATTTCCAAGAGGTAAATAGGTTGGAAAAGAAAGAAGCTATTAGATAGAAAGAAGAGAGCATAAAACAATAAGGACGAGAGAATTCATAGATGAAGAAGGAATACACTTCAATTAGGCTTGTAATTCTTCAAATCTTCGGTAGAGGATACTCCTTCTAGGTAACACAGATCTCTTCTACAAGAGGTCCAACCATCTTCATAAGAAACAAAACAAATTAAGTTACTCCTAACAATTAGCAGAAACAAATAGACTACAACATAAATCCTAATCTACCCATCCTACCATTCTATCTCACAGTTTATTATTTTATTAAGGTCAAGTTATTTATACAAGGGTACACAAACGTGCGTCGTGAGCAAAAATGCTCTGATACCAACTGTGACACCCTCAAATTTGCGGAAAGAAAAAAAATAATTTAAAAATACCTAACGAAGGTGTCATAAATAAAAAGGTTCATTACAAAACGGAAATAATATTATACAAAGAAATATACAAGACGGGAGACATATCTCCCGTATAAATACGGAAATAAAAGGGTGTATAATAATATACAATCTAAGAACCGAATATAGGTCCAAGGTAAATACTTCGCTCGCTAGCTCGTCAATGTAACCCAAATATGCATTCACCACCTGTTCGACCGCATTAAATATAAACACGGAAGCCACAGTCAGTGGGGAGTAACTCCGAGTCCTCCCAGCCACGAAATGTCAAGTTTAATGAAACATGAATAACATAAAAGCAATGTATATGGACAGATACAAAACTTTAAAACATATATGATATGCTTTTCATGTTATGAAAAAATTAACTAACATATAACCTAGCATATGAAAGCTATCATGTGAATCCGATAATAAACTATAACACGAGGTAGGGAAGCTGGTATGCTAGCTCAGAGGTTCCTCTTTGAAACATGGCCGTGATACACTCAACCCCTAATCAACACGTAATCATGTGAATCAGTTAACAACCGGTAATCCAAACTCTATCAACCTTAGCCGGCTTGCATCTCACCTTCTAAGATTCATAGAATCATCAAACATGAAAGACCAATACTTCTACAAACATGCATAAGTTCTTAGGACAGTCAATAGAAGACTTCTGTAACTCGAGTCTATACCACGAGGTAGGATATACTTAAATATTTAGGCTCAGCGGTCACGCTAATGACATGGCCCAAATACCAAGCACCCATCTGGGCTCAGCGGTTACACTAATAACATGGCCCAGATCCAAAGCACATATCTTAGCTCAGAGGTTACCCTAATAACATGTCCAAGATACGACTCAACCCTAAACCTAGACTGCGCAGACCTAGAGAAATGCGAAGATCCATCGCATCCCAGACCCATGATACAATCACATGAGTACCCCTAAGAAGATCCATCAAAGGGTTGGCTAGTACTAAAGCTGGCTCCATTTCCCAAAGTGGAAACCATGGCAGCCATGCCCCGACTTGAAGATCCATCAAGCCGGGAACACAAAAGCTATCAAGCGTCAAACTCCATATGCTCGTTAAAGATAGTACGGGCCTATCAATGTCATGGTCCAAGATACTCATTTAGAATTAGAATGGTCAAGACGCCATATATCCATAATTCTCTATGGGTACTTAGTCAACACGACACCAACCATATAATTAAAC